>CABFOV010000091.1:150186-177615 GCA_902141375.1 Timema poppense
GGGAATACCGATATGACTACCATCAGATAAAAAGGTTTTGTTTTTCCTAAATAGTGGTACGGTTTGTTTATTTTAGGCAGGCGGAAATGAAACTTGGAGCTCAATAGTGAAAGTTGGAAATCATATTGAAAGTACATTTAGATACGAATATCAACAAAGTTTCTGTCTCCCTTTTCTTTCTAAAGTAGTTTATTTTTTTGGTGCTAAATTTAAACACAATTGAATTCCTATCCTTCCGAAATTAAATGGTCCAAAAATGGCTCTTTTAGAGAAATTTGTTTTAAATTCTATATTATATTTTAAAATTTAGATTTGGGCTGATTTAATAACTGAACAAACCGTTAAAAGTAAGTTTGTAAAAAGCTATGACAGTAATTAAAGTTGTTATATTAAATTACTTTTACAAAATTCGAAAGTGTCCTCTGTTTTTTTTAACTTTAATAAAAAAAATAATTTTACTTGCCAGACTAGGTGTAAGCTTTTATTTCTTAACATATGCCTACTACCCATTATAAGTTAATGATATAAGGATGAGGAAGAGTGAATTTTATGATAAAATATACTCTTTCCGCCCAACAAGGATTTGAACTCCAACTTCCTGGTCAACGTCAATCCAGTATAATCACTGATGTAGGCGTGAAGATGATTAATGGAGTTATAAAAATCCTAAGGGGTTTCATTTACATAAGCTAATGCAAATGACTGAATAAAAATTTCTGACATTTAAGATACACACCCAAAAACTAAAATGTCATGCAAAATTCATAATTATCCTTTAAAAAGAAAAAAAAAGGATTTTTTTCAGTTATACTTTCATAAATTCTAATAATAATAATAATAATAATAATAACTGCTATTTTTAAATATTTGCATGATATCTGAAAATAAACCTCATTTTAATAATAGCTTTGTAACTTCATGCTATCATTCAAGCAACAAAGAATAACTTTCAAATATATATAACAGGTATGAAACAGGAGATGTAATAACATTTTATCGTTTTTTTTACTCCTCTCAATATGGTGGGTTTTGTATCTGTGCTATTTAACTGGACAATAGGGAAATCGGTAGTTCATCAGAAGTATTATTAGTTATTACATATCTTCCCTATTGTTTTATCACATTTTAACATGGTCAAATAATTGAATATAAATATAAATATAGTTATAAACAGATCACAGATAATAAATTAAAACAAAAATTTTTGCAATTCCTTTTGAAAAAATCTTATGACATGTTTGTGTTAAATAAATCTGTATTTTAGGTTAAAACCATAAGGGAAGAAATACCTTCGTATCTACGAAATACCTATAAACCTATACAAAATAAAACCTATAAACTTATAAAAATAATAAAATAGTTTAACTCTCAATGATTAATTTTAAAGAAAATTGACCCATAAATAAATAATAAATAGCATCATATCTGACAGGACCACTGTATTTACCTATTACAAGGAAGTAATATTAAAACATAAAAATATTAATAACAACATTAATTTTATAGAACTGAAACTACACACAATCTACTTTCTTTACACTCTAAGCCCAGTTTATTTTTTATCTAAGTATCACTATCCCTTTAGTTTATATGCGGATACTAATTACGCTAATATGGGAGGATTCATAAATGTAGAATTTATATAAGCCTTACCCACATTTTCATGGAAAGAGAGTGGGAAACAATTTAGGGAATAAATCAACCTAAGGCCTCATTTATAGTGCAAGAGATTTTATTGGAGGTTAGAGGTTAGAGATATTGGTTTAGCGGTTGGGTGGCAAGCATTGCGGACTTGCGGTGTTGATGTGAGTGATTTCATCAGTTCACTGTCAAAAATCTCTAGTAAATTACTTTTATTGGAAAATGTAACTCTAAGGTTTATTATATAACTAGTGGGGGATAGATCTTGCGCGGTTCATAAATGTAATAAGATACATATCTTTCCAGAGTTCATTCAATAATTCCACATTCTTGTGAACGCGTCGTTATGGTCCCAAAACGCTCTTCTTTAGCAGGCAGAACTTATAAGCTTTTAATTATCCACAAGTACAAATAAAATAACGTAATATCTGTTAACTGTGCGTTTGCCACTCGACTACCGAGTGATCTTATTCGACAAGTAGAATCGCTTAGCGAGTTTCCAAGAAGGCTCAGTTCACGGAAACTTTAGCTGCTTCTAGTATATACACGTAGATTAAATGATGTGTGTTCGTTCTTGCCGCATTATTGCTAAGCAACCATCTAACTTATAACCTCCATGAAAATTGCTCTAACTATAAACTATTCCTAAGAATGCTCAGTCAAGATACGAACTCCTGAAATTCCATCTCTGGTGAACCAAACCTGATATTTAGACAGCGCGCCTAATGAAGCAGGTAATTATTTTACTTGTTGAAAGAAAATAATGCAAAGTCAAGATAAATGTTATTTAGTTCAAACAACTCTTTCATTCTATTTATACATTTGACCATGATTTTGTTTAAACGGAAGAAACTATTCCCATCTCGGTGGAGATTTCAACAACTTCACAGTCCCCAAGTATAATGTTAACGAGACGTTATGGTAATAATAACCCTAATTAATAATAACTTACAGTTTGAAAAAATACCATAAAACACAGTTTAACTTTTAAACATCTTTCAAATAAATTATGTCTCTTTTACATGAGAAGTCAATGTATGTCACTTATTACAATGATACCACGTTTGTCAGGCTGATGCACGAATGGATTATATCCTACAGTTACCAAATTTATTGGAAATACTATCCTAGACAGTCATTTATCGACTTGTACGGATTCAAGCTGCACGGATTCGTAGATACGTGGTTGAGGTACTATGACCTAAGAATAACGTTATCTTTAAAGCGCCACTTAAACATAATAAACGGTGTTTTTTAGTAAGATAACGGGCATCTGATAGCATCATCGCCATTTTGTTTATCTCTACCTTAAACGTAAGTTGCCTCTTGTTAGTGAAATTACGTATTACCTATTGTAAATAAAGTATAAACTCGAATTAATATGTTTGAGAAATGTGAAAGGCTGAGAATACTGTATTAGCAGTAGTAAGAAGAGATGCACTATAACATATTTGGCCAACATTCGACATAGACTGTTTTTCAACTTACTCGAAAGCCTTTTGAGCTAGCTGTATTTCTACTTTGACTCATATATTCTTCAAATATAAGTTATAATAAAGATTAACAACGGAGATAAAATTGCTATAATTAAGTAACATTTTTGTCAATATTGAAAAGACAAATCTATCTTTTAAATGTTTAAACCTACCCCGTATCACAATTAAATTATGCGTGAGATTACTTAGTAATAAAGCTACAGCTTGTAATATACACAGCTGTTATCACAAACAGAAAAAGCTGTGACGTCAATAAATGGGTTCTGCTTTCTGTTTTTGCCCTTACCCCATGTGTGGCAATGGGTATAAAGATAAATGTAAATCTGAGCTATATCCCCGACTAGTATTTGGAAATATAAATACGGGGAATATAAAAATCCGTCCAACATGGGAACCCTCTTTGACATTTATCTTTTTATCTCTTTTTTCCCCCCTGTGTATATTTGTTCTTGGAGCAAATAAAATCAGCTGATTTGTAAAAAAGATACCGGAATCTATGTATTTATTTTATCTCTTTTACAAAGTACGTACTTATAATCGGCCGAGGGTGATCGAAACTCTTAACTTAACCTATCCAGCACTGTCACCTGATTACTGGCAAATGAGTGGACCAAAGATTGTGACTAGATTTAGCGAGGATGTTCTTTGAAGAAAGGCCAAATGATGTATGATTGCTTTATTTTTAGTTTCTACATCTATTACATGATTGACACCTTAACCCAAATTAACAAATGTCATTCTCTAAGAATATAATGCAGTTTAATGTATATAGAATCTAAAGGTAGCACCACTTGAAGGAATGTAATCAATACATTGCTTACGTCACCTAATACACAGCAGTTATATTTTAATAATAAGACCGCCCAACACATTTTTTAATAGGTAGTAACGACGTTGATTGGAAACTGTTGTGGATATTAAAGTTTTAGTTACTATTTAAAGTTCCAAAATGTGACCGGATTTTCAACAACTTAGTGTGTGTTCCATATAGATTTATGTATGTATTTATTTTAGCACCACGTCTTACTACCCATTCGGGTTATACGCTTCAAGTACTAATTACGCTAATGGATTAGGAATTGGGAAGGTTGAATTAGAGGAAAGTGAACCCGCATTTGCGTGGAAGGAGAGTGGAAAACCATTTAGGAAAAACCACTCACAGTTCACCCGACCACGATTCGAACTTTGATCTTCTCGTCCTCAGCAGTCGAGCTTAACACGACTAACGCGTTAACCAACTACTCCACCGAGGCGGGTTATATGTATGTAAATTGCTAGCTTATTTACTGAGTGACGTCACAAACTCCCCCAATCAGATGTATTTCTCCATTTATCACTACCTTACATTCCTTTTGCATTGATGTAGCCTACTATTAAACATAGTATTAATTTGTTTGTTGAATAATTTTATCATCAAGGAATATTACCAACTTGAAATCCAAAGAGAAAGCTCTACAGTCTGTATAGTAACGATAAAATCATGGAGGGAGCGAGGTCTACTGTTCACAGAACTACTAATAATAATACTCTTCATAATAGTGTGGGACATTCATCTAACCCATATTTGGGACCAAGTCGTTCTAAGGGTTGGACTCGTATCTCCTGTTGTTATTATTCCAGGTGATGGTTGGTGGGGAGGTGTAAATGTTATAGATAGGCCTAATAATACTTAGCACCACGTCTTAACACCCGTTCCGGTTATACGCGTAAATACTAATTACACTAATGGGTTAGGAATTGTGAAGGTTGAATATAGGGAAATTGAAACCGCATTTGGAGGGAGGGTGTAAAACCATTTAGGGAACGCCCCCCCCCCCCCCCNAGTTCAACAGAGAAAGATTCAAACCCCGATCTCCCCCATCCTCGGAAGTCTAGCTCAACCACGAAACAAACGCGTTAGCTAACTAAGCCACCGAGGTGGGTGGATGTGATAGAATTCCGATTGAGTGCACTAGGAGTAACTTTACACATAATATATACTGCTATATTTTTTCAGCGTGAATGCAGACGCCCTTCATCTAATATACCCGCCTAACTCCATACCTACTCCTTGTAATTAATAACAATAGTGTTAAGCACATAATTAAATAAATCCACGTTTACTTCATAACATCCAAGTAATTATATTATCTAATTTAGGTGATAAAATTAATAAAGATTGATAAATCTGTTCAATAAAAATAAAACTCTTACTCATAGAGCGAACGTCTTATAAGGTTGGAAAAGTTACAGTCCTACTTTATATCCAAATAAATCTTTCACGTTTTCAATTTCTGCTAAACCGCAGATTTATATTATACTAAAAAAACTGCCATCATTAATTTATTAAAGTAAAACTGCTTTTGATGGTGAAACTGACCCTCCTTTTTTATAATATAAATTATATAGTAAGGTTTTTTTATAAGAAACTATATTTCATAGATGATTGCATTTTATATTCCTACATTCCTAAAAGTAATATAAAAAAGGTATTGGATGATTTACTCCTATTATATAATGTTAAATATGACTATTCTGCTATTTTAAATATGAAAATAGCCAAAATTCAATATTTTTAGTAAAAATTACTATTTTATATCTTATTTAGTAGAGGTTTTATTTCATGCAAATCAATGTTCCGTTTAAGGTAAATAAATCATCGTATACTAATAAATATTACAGTTGTATTGCATACAGCTCGAACGGGTAGTAAGAAAAGGTGCGAATAATAATAATAATAATACAGTCTATATACACTACATACTATTTTAATCAATTAATTCTTGAACTACGTGCATGTTAAATTTGAACTAACATTTTGGTTTAGACTTGGGACCATTCATAAATATAATTAAAAAATTTGTTGAAATATTACTACTGACGATGGTAATATGAATTAGTTTCTTACACTTGGCTCAACATTCTTTGTTCTCTTTACCACTGAGCTAACTTTTTGTCTTAGAACTTGAATCGTTCGTTAGTAACGGAGACCTTGAATCGTTCGTTAGTAACGGAGACCTTGAATCGTTCGTTAGTAACGGAGACCTTGAATCGTTCGTTAGTAACGGAGACATTGAATCGTTCGTTAGTAACGGAGACATTGAATCGTTCGTTAGTAACGGAGACCTTGAATCATTCGTTAGTAACGGTAAAGTATGTGTGAGTGACGTTGACATAGGAATATGAGTAGCTTAGTGTCAAGAGAAAGCATAGGTTGCTAGTTTTATTATATGTCAACATGTCACCTTTAGACGTATATTAAGATCAAATAGTTTCCTGCATATTCCTTTAAATGAATTAAGCTAGTTTTTTTTAGAACTGCTTTTTACTACCTTAATGGATGATTGAGAGGAAATTCACTTGCGTTTGTGTGAAGGAATAGTGTAAAATAATCTAGGAAATATAGCCCTTAGTAAACTAAATTGGGATTCTAGCCTTGACCTCCTCGTTAACAACCGTCTAATATATTGTGAGAGTGATGCTCTAGACCATGTGGCCACCGAAGTTATAGGTATTTTTAATATATACATCAAAAGTGACAACTACAGATAACATGACTTTATGTGTAAATATATTAAAATTGTTTTAGTAACTTTAGTATAAATCATATACTGTTGTTACTAATAAAATCATGTTATTTATAAAACGTTTCAACAAATTCCAACAAAACCGTTTCATATCTGTTCATGGATATATACAAATATACAAAATAATAAAATACACTTTTTGTAAATTCTTACACACATAAAAAACTCAATCTTCATCTTAATCTCACGGCAGAACCTTATATTAATAGCTCAATACTCTCAGTCGGAACTCGATCCCAGATCCCCACGCCACCAGAAAACTAGACCATACAAAGATGAGCTTTTTTTCTTTCACGTGCCCATCGACGCAGATAACACCTATTAAAATATAACCATTGACCATAACTTGGTTACGGTCACAGAAACAATCTACTGAAAGATTGTAATAAAATTGTATTTACGATCAGAGACGCTTTTATGAACGGGGCATTATTAGGTGATATTCCCAAGAGTCATTTTATCTGGAGTCACACTGTACTCTCAGTAAAGTTTTTTTATCCTCTATTCTGCAACAGGGTTATAAAAACATGGAACGGGCTGAGGGTATGTTTCTTTTTTTAAGGCCCATCGCCACTTAGAAAGCTTTTCTCTGGGTTACTGGATACTATAAACGACCAAGTACCTTAAGTGATCGGGCCACTTCGTAAACTTAACAACCTAATGTTTTAAAGTTACCCCTTCTATATTTGTGGTATGCAACCTCTCCAAAGTGGATTAACCACGTTAATGATTACGCCCCTTGTAATTACACCGCGCCAGCAGAAAACCGATACTATGAACCGGAACACTATCATGTTTCGCATTTTAATTAAACACAATTAGTAAATAATATAGGGGAATTATATGTGTGCCGTAATTTTTAACTAGTTGGACTATTGATTTACCATAGCCTAAAATTCCCTTTGTTATGTGACTGGTTCACTTTCCGTGGGCGCACCCATTGGTTAAAGGATTAGAGTCATTCACTACGAATAAAGAAAAGCCACAATCCAATTCCGAATGTTTCTGAAGACTTGTGTTTAAATATTTACGACCAAGTGGCAAAAAGTCCTGTTTTAACTCTACCGTTTACCATTTCTTCTGTCTGTCTGTCTGTTCCGTGATTACTGCCAAATCCGTAAACCAATATTAACAAAATTGTATGTGAACATTCTTTGAAATCAAACAAACAATACATGTCAAGGTTTTTAATTTTTACTTCTATTTTTAGACTTAAGCCTTAATATCACGTGAACAACAGTTAATATGTATAAATATTATTTACTATAGAATAAATAATTAATTTTTATTATTATTAGCACCACGTCTTACTACCCGTTCGGGTTATACGCACTTACGCTAATGTGTAATGGTAGGGTGATTGTGAGATGAAATGGAGGACCTACAGTTTAACGTGGAATCCGAACCACGGTGGAGGCCTGCCATTCCCCACATAAAGTATTAATTAGTTTACTGTCTAACTTATCACCAAGTAAATATTTAATTCAAATCCAAGGAGAATTTATAATACATAATTCAAATTTAAATCAAAAGAGAAATGTTAGGACTGTATAAAATATAAAATGTAAGAAGCGAGGTCTATTTTTTATACAACTACTAGTAATCTTGTAGTTACGATAAAACACGAAATGATTCTTAACATTATGCACATATCAAATTTTGAATGGAGGGAACGAGGTTTAATGTACATTAACTACTAATTACAAAGATGTGTAATACTATTCAATTATAAAATACTATCATCGGTGGTCACATGGATTAAGGCACAAATATTTTAATAAATTAAGTTACTTGAGATAGTTTATTTGATGTTATATTCTTGGCAGGACGCAGGAGGGTATAAGAGGGTAGTTTTTTAAATATTATTATATTTTAATTTTTTTCCCACCCCCTCTTCCCGTTAATATGGTTGAATTTTATTTCGCTAGAGGACCTACGCTTATATTCAACTGATAAAAATAACCTTTTTTTTTGTAAACGTATTAGCTAATTTTTTTAATATAGTTAATTGATTTTAACCAACTATATATCCAATGACTATGGTAACCGTAACTAAAGATAATTTCTTTCTTTGTTAAATTATTGCTACCATTTGCGTTAAGTTTACAAAAATTGTTAAGATTTTTTCTCCAAGATGGAATAAAGTTTTTAATGCCTTGGATTTAAATTTGCTACTTTAACTTACCAATAAAAGCAATCTATTAATAACTTAATCTCTTCTTTAAAATTAATAAAATTTGCTTACTTTTGTTTAGGGTAAATTTTTGACTTCTATAATAAGCTAAAATGGGCAAAAAAAATATCATTTTTGAAGGGATACAATTTTTTATTTAACTCACTTAAATTGGTTATGGTATTCGATGGTGTTTAATTCAATATATTGTCTCTTTCTTTATATGAAAAAAATAAAGTGAGCTAAACATCTATTTGTAATTACTTTTGATCCATAACTTGGATTAAAAATGTTACAACTATATTATAACATCGGCAAAACTTATTATAATTACATCGGTAAAACCTATTCCCACTAGCGTTTGTCCTCGTTCTACTTAAGACGTTAATATCGCATTAGACTGGATCCCCATAAATGGTGAGCTCGGAGCTTGAATCTCAACCGTTTGCAATGGAAGCAATTTTCCACTTTTGATAACTATGACATAACTGTGGTTTCTCCCGTCCCTTTCAACGCTAATGCATTTGCACTTTCTCTTAAACAATCCTTCATATTCTTGTCCCTCAAATTATGACGTTATGTACGTTGATGGGAAACACAATAACTGAAAAAATAGTTTCATTATTTTATACAAACGAATCTGAGAAAACAAAATGGCAGTTTCTGTATTCTATACAATTTTGTGTATTTAATGAATACATGTTTATTTACTGAATATATCTTAAAACTACATTTTAGATTACATTAAATAAATACATTACATTAGATAAATATTTCGAATAATAAATGTTCATATAAATACATCCTTAGCTATGTTATAGTCGTACCTCTTGGGAATGCACACATTTTTAAACCAGTAATATACGTATACTTGCGTCGTATCCGAGGAAAACCAATATTTGATATTAATAAAAGGACGACGTATTCTTGCATTATACGAGCCTTACATAACTTTGGTGATGACAAAAATGTACTATTCAAAATACTGTCGCTAAATATAAAAGTAGACAGCAAAAAGTTCCTAGCTTGATAGGCTCTGTGGTAAAGAATTAATATACGAAGCTAAAGTTACAACGTCCAATAAATGTAGTATTGCCTTAATTTCTAAACCAAATAAATGTTATGTAAGTATATTTTTCATTAAAATTATTAATTTTATATCTTACACTCACCTAAAAACGAGGGTTGAATATCTCAGCCATCCGGAATCAGATCAGTGACCATTGGATTGGTCCGTTGATACAACGTTAGGTAGGTAAGGTAAGCCGACTGCAGGTCTGGATGTAAATAATTCAATAATGAGATGGGTCTTTAATAGCCTACTCTCGAAACAGTTCTATCTCCTAAGTGGCGCTAATGTGTTGCCTTAGGATTATTTATTTTTTATTTGAGTATTTATAGTGCACTGTCTGAACCGACTGATTAAATCAACACACAACTTACAAACAAACTTAAATCTATAACAGACACAACATCAAGTCACTGGTTGTCAATTCATATCTGCGATAGAGGACACCAACACTGCAACAAATTATTCTGCCATACCAGGAATCGAACCCTAAACTCTTATTTCAGTTGTCAGACACACTACCGGCTAAAATAAGGTGTCATATTTGTTTTAGAATATTTTTTTTTTGCCCCACGTCTTACTAACTGTTCAGGTTGTACGCATTTGTAATAAATACGCTCGTGAACTAGGAATACGGAAGGTTTGATTTAAAGTGTACCAGCCATTGCATGGCGGGAGAGTGGAAAACTATTTAGGGGAAAAACCCTCAATACTCCTGACCTGTATTAAAACCCCAATTTTATTGTCATCCTAAGTATATTCATATTGCAAGTGTGACACCTTAGACCATGCGATGACCGAAGCAAGTTACCTGTCTTAGTTAAAGTGAGTTTTAATTTATCCGTTGATACAAACTTTTATTTTGAAGGTACCAGTTAGTTGCAATATTAGAAAATAAAAACAATAGGAGCAACAAATATAAAATAACTTCAATAATGAAGATAAATAATGTTTTGTTACTTGTTCCGATTATCCTGCAGTTTGAGGCATTAGGCTCACAATATAATGGATATCTGGTAACGAGAATCTTTTCATTTTTCTCGTATTAATAAAAAGTGTTATAACCCTAAAAAATTTCGACCTCAAGATGTTGACAAATATTTACATTTTATGTGCCACTAAGCCACAAAATGCATATATAACAATTATTCTCTATGTTCCTATGTTTGTCCGTCTGTCTGCCTATCCTTGGCAAAATATTTGAAATAGGTTGAATGATTTGTTCAATCATTATATTTAGATGTGATGTGGATATACCTTATAACGTTTATTTTTTATTTTTGACCCTTTTACTCTAATTAAGACTTGTTTACTATCAAGTGATTTTTTTAGATCTAAATTTTTTATAAAATGTCTAACGATTTTATATATAATGTATATTTATGGTGTTATTTAAATGAAATATAAAATTCTTTAGTAGTTGTTTCTTGGTAAAAAATATGCTTAAGGTTAGTTTCCTGTTGTCATTTTTTTTAAATACCTTTAAAATGACTAAAACGATTTGATTCAAAATGGATATTTGTTAAGTATTTTACAATACACATAATTGTATATACTTATGTTCCTTGAATAAATAATTTTATAGTAGCTTACTGATGGAAGATATTTATTTAATTGAAAATTCCTTTATGTCTTTGTGCAAAATTAGTAGCTGTGACAACTTTACATTAATAATAATAATAATAATAATAATATATGTGTATTTATATATATTAATTTAAGGGTAGTTTACTTACAGCAAACTTTTAAAAAAATTGAAAATTTCTTTAAATGGCCTTGAAAATTTAGTTAAAAATGGGAATGTGAAACGTGGGAATGATATTAGATGATAAATAAGAATGTGTTTTTATTTTTCAAATTGAAAATAAATTGAGAAGTGTTTACTAATAGCTTATTTTTGGAAATTGTAGATTTGGTAAAAAAATATATTAACAAGTTTGTTTAAAATAATTTGTCTTTATTTTTCTAAGGAAATCTTATTTACTGCCTAAGGGTATATTTTTGAAAATGTTTCAAGTTTATAATAGAATATATGAGAAAGTTTGCGCAATTGTGTCTCACCATTTAATTATATCATATAATATACAGTTTGGCAACGTTTTATTATGTTGAGTTAGATGATTGTTTCTTACCAAACACGTCGCAAAACTTCGCTGATTAGTTCTTTGGTATTTAGAAAAGGCGCGCTCCTCTTTAACAAATGATTATTCAAAAGTTATAATTGTGTGGTGAAGTATTTTTTTATGCAAGAAACTTTCTTTCCCCATTGTAGTCAATGACTCGTGTAATTAGAATTTTCTGAACTATGGCAGTATTTTTTTCTTTCATTAATAAAATAAGCATTTGTGTGTGTGTGTGTGTGTGTGTGTGTGTGTGTGTGTGTGTGTAATCAATATTACAGTTTCACCAAATATTTACTATATATTCGTTAAAATCAAACTTTCAGTAAAAATTTGAAAGAATATTTATGTCGATTAGAATTTAACATTTTAGTTGTTTCTCCATGTTTTATCACCCTCTGAGATCTCACTACGAGTGTACTACCAACAGTTCTTATCCATATTGCACCGATGGCCACGTATTTATAGGCGTCAGGCTCACAAAATGATTGATTGATTTGGGGGTTAAGGGGGGAATTAAGCCCCACCAATTCTTTAGCAGCACTGTTTCGGCCCCAGCCAAAATATTAATTTGGCCCATTGACCAACAAATTTGTCCCCATGAATCAAGAAAAAAAAACTTTCCACCTTATTTTGCACAAGCTTAAGATTATATTGTGCCTTATATTGGGATAGGCTTGTTTATCTTATGATCTTGTTGTTTCATAGGTCATGTTAGGATAGGTTAGGATTGTGCTGTGTCATACTATCCGTAGCTTGTTGTATTTCGTTCACCTTGAGAAAACAATTACATCCATCCTTGGTGCATTGTCACGACAGCCGGGACTCAGTTGGTAAACCAATATGGGTCAGAACTCAAAAAAACCTGATTTTCCAGACACTTAACCCGTTTATTTTCATCGCTCCGTTATTGGGACAGCTAACTTATTATTTCTTTATATGTATCTATTTTGTATTTCTGAGAGCTTCAAACTTTCAGTTATTGGAGGGGCAATGGTTTAAACTGTTGGCAACATTTATTTTGTCTAAACAAATTTCTAAGAAAGAGGTGTTGAAGTTAACATTCAGCTTACTGAGGACATCATGCCAACAAATAAAACTTAAGTTTATTGTTTCTATATTTTATACTATAATATTACTTTTTTTTTTAAGTTTTACACTATATCCTTTGTTTTATTTAGTTATTTAATCCAACCTCTAATCAAATAATTCTCCCATTGTAAATAGTAACATATATAGTGCGAAGTATAACATATATTTAATGTTTAATTTAGCAGGAGTAATGAGTTTTAATTAAATACTTAATGTAACTTAACTTGGTATCACTTTCTAAAATAAGGGTATAGTGCGGTATTTTTTTAAAATTTAAAATAGAACAGGACTAATTGTAAAAGATTTCCTCAAACCTAGTAGCAATTTTTTTTAAGTGACAGACAATGTTCCTTGGTCGATTTCTTTCTTAGAAGAGAAATCGTCCAAGGTTACGCCGTGAGGATGTCAAGAAGCCCTAGCGGCAGCCATTAGATACAGATCAGACGTATCATATACACTTTCAGAGCTACGTTACATCTTTTCCCCGATTTATTGAGGGGATCAGTAATCATAATCACATAAATGTCAGGAAATAAGTGTAGATACTAGTAAAAATTACGGTATAGTGTTTTCGCCGTGACCTGTAGCTGTGGGCGGCCGATCGCAGAGACCAAGCTCTGAATACGTCACAGAGTGGTTGCCATGACGAGTGTGAGAATTTTTTTCTATGCCAGTTTAATTATAATTTCTACAATTTATCCAACTATTCTGAGAAGAGAGCGGCTTTGGGGCATGTATTTGATTTTTTTTTTTTTTTAAAACCTTGATCCTCACAAACTAAACGGAATTTTCTATCCAGAATAATATATACAATCTTAATTAATGTTTCGAAAATATACAAAAAAAAAGGCTTGTTTTGGCTAAATTTGTACTCATTGCCTCACGTTGATATATAATTTAATCAGTTACAGGTTCTGTAAACCGTTCCAGTGAGAATTCATGGTGCTATTGACGACTTCAAAAAGATGATACACAAAAGGAAAAGATTGAGATGCTTTCAGAGTGACCAACACTTAGAAAAAGGTAACGACCAAAAAATGAGTATTTAAATTTATTAGCAAAGAAAGTCTATGATTCAGATGTATTTCAAATAAATTATCACTTTGTGTTAAAAACCAAATATGTTGAATAAATATATGTCAGTCCGAACACTTCAATTAATATAAAAATTGTTTTGCAGTAGAGTGATATTAACCAGCTTTGCAATGCATTTCCAATTATTGATAAAAATTGTTTTATAACTGAGCTTGGAGTTTAAATGTACCATTAAAAATAAGTTAAATAAATCACAAAATCATTTAACATTCTTGTAACTATTCCTATGACTAATTCGGAAACTTAATGGTGTGTTTCAAATTGGAATTTAACTCGTTTTTTACTATCTAGCACCACATCTTACTAACCGTTCGGGTTGTACGCCTAAGTATTAATTACGGTAATGTATTAGGAATTGGGAAGGTTGAATTTATAGGAAATGAACCCACACTTGAATTTGAGTAAAGTAAGAGTGAAAAACCATATATAAACCCTCCCACCCCCAGTTTATCCGACCGAGATTCAAACCTCGATCTCCCCGTCCTCGGCAGTCTGGCACAACACAAACTAACGCTCTATCTAACTACGCCACCAAGGCGGGTTTTGAAGTTAATAAAATGCTACTTAAGAAAGGCCATGAGGGAATACAGATTAAATACTTTGGTTATGTTGTCTATAGAAGAGTGGATTGTTCGTGAGATACCGGACGTTAACGAACTAGTAATAGAATAAATAAATCATTTAGGACAAAAACAAAAGATTTAATTCTTCTTTCAAACGATAAAATTACTGATTAACTGATTAATAAATTAAGTATAGTGTTTGATATAGTGTTTATAACATATTTATATATTATTTTTTAACTGGTGTGTGTGTGTGTTTGTGTGTGTTTCACGACAGGCAGTCTTCAAAGATTTGAACCGAGTAGGTTTTCACCCTTTAATAAACTTTACACTTTTTATGTGTAGTTTTTAAGTTAAATACAAGGTGATATAAGTTAAGCTTTGACAATATTTAAGAGAGCACTCTTCCTTATGATTTACTCACTAGCAGTCATTGTAGTGAGGTCTACTAGTAAGACTGTAGTAACGATAATAACATGGAGGGAGGTCTACTGTTCACAGAACTACTAGTAAGACTGTAGTAACGATAATAACATGGAGGGAGGTCTACTGTTCACAGAACTACTAGTAAGACTGTAGTAACGATAATAACATGGAGGGAGGTCTACTGTTCACAGAACTACTAGTAAGACTGTAGTAACGATAATAACATGGAGGGAGGTCTACTGTTCACAGAACTACTAGTAAGACTGTAGTAACGATAATAACATGGAGGGAGGTCTACTGTTCACAGAACTACTAGTAAGACTGTAGTAACGATAATAACATGGAGGGAGGTCTACTGTTCACAGAACTACTAGTAAGACTGTAGTAACGATAATAACATGGAGGGAGGTCTACTGTTCACAGAACTACTAGTAAGACTGTAGTAACGATAATAACATGGAGGGAGGTCTACTGTTCACAGAACTACTAGTAAGACTGTAGTAACGATAATAACATGGAGGGAGGTCTACTGTTCACAGAACTACTAGTAAGACTGTAGTAACGATAATAACATGGAGGGAGGTCTACTGTTCACAGAACTACTAGTAAGACTGTAGTAACGATAATAACATGGAGGGAGGTCTACTGTTCACAGAACTACTAGTAAGACTGTAGTAACGATAATACCATGGAGGGAGAGAGGTTTACTGTTCACAGAACCACTAGTAAGACTGTAGTAACGATAAGAACATGGAGGCAGTGAGGTTTACTGTTCACAGATCTACTAGTAAGACTGTAGTAACGATAATACCATGGAGGGAGAGAGGTTTACTGTTCACAGAACCACTAGTAAGACTGTAGTAACGATAAGAACATGGAGGCAGCGAGGTATATTGTTCACAGAACCACTAGTAAGACTGTAGTAACGATAATAACATGGAGGGAGGTATATTGTTCACAGAACCACTAGTAAGACTGTAGTAACGATAAGAACATGGAGGCAGTGAGGTCTACTGTTCACAGAACCACCAGTTCTACCTTATAGACATGTAGCTCATAGAAAAGGTCACCCCCGTCCAAACCATCTTCTCCAAGTAGGATTCCGCTGTCAGACCGCTAAATACCTGCAAAGCTGTAACTCATAACTTAATGGTCCTCTCACTCCCGGTTATACCCTTCCCCTTCATATTGTCTTAATACTATTATCTCACCCTGTTGGTCAGTTAGAACGGATAATAATAGTTCGAGACAGAGCACTGGAGATAGAGAGTTCTAACCCCCCCTCCACCACCACCACCACCACCACCACCATTCCCACACATACACACACACACACACCTGAGACTGCGCTGACTGGTTCATGTATCTCAGACAGTGTCGTTCCCCTTCACCGATGTATGTGGCTCGCGGATATGTTATCTAGTGTCTGGGTCAGTGGTTCACATACATGGGAGCGCGAGTTATCTTCAAGGGCGTTGCCAAATGTTTGTCATTACATCATTGCACCATATACATGTGTGTATGTGTGTGATATTGTGTAATGAATGTGGAAGGTAAAATGGTAAAAGGTATGTGTAAGGAATGATGAAGGTACAATTAAGAAGAAATATAGCCACATTTTCGTGAAGGAAGGGTGATAATGGGTATTTAAAAAACTCAGTACACCTGACTTAGATTCAAACCTCGATCTCCCGCACTTAACGGCAGTCCACACTAATGCGAAAGTGACGTCTTAGAGTAGGGACTCTCTTTGCTTGTTGGGGGCTACGCCCCAAACCCCCGGTGACTTTTCTTTGCAAGTGGATGTGCACTAATGTAGTGCCAGAACCGTTTTTTGATAGCTCTTACCGTTTAGCCACAAGAGACCTCCAAAGAAAGGACCACACCGACTTTAAAGTTTCTCCACCATTTTGAATTTTTTTCGTGGGTTAAAAATATTTTTTTTTAACTTTTTTGAATTTCCCGTCGTTCAAGGGCTAGAATATATAAGTTTGCCAAATTTAAAGTTTATAGCTCATCTGGAAGGGGTAAACAATGTCAGTGAGTGAGTCAGCCATGTGGCTTTATAATTGTATATTATAATAATATTCAACATGGGGTATGAGAATACATATTAGGGGATTTGTAAGGTTTAAAATTATATTTACAAACGATTGTTTATATTACTTATTTAGAACTTAAAATTTAATACATTATATATATATAGATATATAGATATAGGTATAGGTTATAGAATATGTATAACTTGCACCAACATCTTTGGAGGTACAAAGTTGAAAAAAATATATATTTGTAAGTACGCGAACAAAATGAGTTTGAAAACCACTGCCTTTGATAATTTTACAATAGATGCGATCACTAAAAAGTAATTAGTTTTTAACATTCTCCCCTTATGAGAACTTCTGGTTTAGATCCTGGTTGAGCCTAAATTCTCTCTTCATGTTCTGCGAAAGCAGATGATGTACAATCTCTGTGTATCCTACGTGTAGTGTCAAAACTTTAAATAAACGTTATCTTATATTAAAGCTTCTAATAATATTAATGGTTAGAATAATTTTACATTTACCACATTACCTCCTTTTAGTCGTATTTATGTGTATATAATTCCAGTTATAGAATCTCGTTGGTGTTTATACCTGGAAGGACTAAGAGATGTATTTTGTAAAGTTAGTAATCTCCTTGTCAGGTATGAGTATGGATTACGAGGAGACAATGTATATATATTAGTAATAAGTTAGTACCTAGTTTGACCCGAGATTTTATTGTCACATTAATAACCAAGTCTTGATATTCAAACTTAAAAGACCACAGTATTATCCTTGTTTCAGATTAATCCCTTGGGGTCCGGTAAGGCCGGCCCTTTGGTCTAGTGGTCAGCAAATCTAGCTACCTCTTAAGAGGCTCTGGGTTCGTTTCCCGGTGATACCGTAGGTATTTTTCCAGAAGGAAAATGTTTCATATTATAGTCGTCACTGACCGGTTAGGTTTTATTTTCTTACTGGATGTTCAGGTTAAAGGTATATATAAATACTCTAGTGGGGTAAAGATGAGGAATGAACCCTTTATAGGTATTATGCCCACATTTGGGTGGAAAGAACTTGGGAAACTATTCAAGGTCACCAGTAGCCCATTCTAACAAGACCCTTAGACCCTTCGACCAATGAATTCGGTGTCTCATCGATAAACTTAAGTTAGGTTACTACCCCCACGTAATTATAATCATTATCATCACAAAATCATCGGGACAAACAAACCGCACCTACATTGTACCCCAACCTTAGAAGACCAGCCAGGATTGTCTAACCAACAAATTCTGGTGGCATACCGGAAAAAGCAAAAAAAAAAACTGGTTTTCTGGAGAAAGTAATGTTCAAGAGTCCGAATTCAAAACGTCTGTACTGAAATGATATATTCTAAATGGTTGACCACTCCCTACGCAAATACAGGTACATTTTATATCAATTATTCCGTCTACCTAGCCTATTTGTACAAATATGAGAATAATCTCAGACATAGTTTATACACACACACATACACACACACACACACACACACACACACACATACACACAAATTGACCATTTGTGCGAAAAAGTTAAATAGTATAGGACAATTTTACAAAACAATGTGAGCATTTTAAATAGATTACAGAAATAAACTAAAAATTGCTGGGGTCACTAGGAAGTATTGATTGCTGAATACGCTGAGAAAACACATACAATTCCTAAATTAATATAATGCCTTTTGTTCTGTAGTCAAAATAGTTCCAAAAAGAGATTTATTTATATATCAAGTTCCAGAGTTCCCCTGCGGACCAATTTAACTAAATATAAGTTAATGTGTTTCAGTAGTTTCAATTCAGGTGGGACTAAACATATGTCATTTATTATTATCTAGGATCTAATAACATGAGTATTTTGAAGAAGATAAAAAACGAATGCTATCATGATGGTGTCGTATTAATTGCCTCCGTGCTGGTCGCGCCTTTTGAAAAATCGGAGGGCTTAACGCCAGCCTATTTTAAACCGAAAGTGTTCGGGCCCATCAGCAAGTCAAAAGCTTTGACAGTACCGACTGGAAGTAATTAAGAGGAAGTTTATGGAGTTTATTTTTTTGGATCGGTCCTGTTTCAGAACTTCTTTTATGAAAGAATGTTGGTCGGCTAGGTTAGCCATTGATCTGATCTCTTTTCTGCCGATGACACTTTTTCGATCGTGCAGAATTAAAAACAATTACCCTTCCGGGAAAAAATGTGACTCGTACGAAATATTTAGTAAAACCGGGGGGAGAATTAAAGACAAGTTAATGTTATTATTATTATTATTATAATTATTATTGTTATTAGCACCGCGTCTTACTACCCGTTCGGGTTATACGCACTTACGCTAATGTGTAATGGTAGGGTGATTGTGAGATGAAATGGAGGACCTACAGTTTAACGTAGGATCCGAACCACGGTGGAGACCTGGAATTCCACAAATTCACAAGTTGTGATTAATACACGTCTTGTCAGAGGTGAAGGAAGGGTTTGGTAATCAGATAAATCTGTGCCGGGACTGAGGATTGAAACCCGGACCCCCAGCACAGAAGTCCGACAACTTACCCCTAGACCACCAGGTCACCGAAAGTTAAATGTTGACTATTAAATGGGCGCAAACACACATGGACGCAACCAACACGTATCTATCATGATATTCAATAGTGAAGTATTGGACTATTGATTATTGAGTAAATATACGTTTAGCTATTGAAATATTGAATTCTTATCTAAAATCAAGTGCTCTAAAGAATTTTTAAGCTTATTTAATCTCAAAACGTGTCGCGTAGCTGAGTGAATTAAATCAATAGGTATAGGCCATATATTGAGTGACCTGGCGTTCTAGGGGTAAGGTGTCAGACCTCCGTACTGGGGTCCGAGGTTCAATCCTTGGTCTCGGCACAGATTTATCTGATTACCAAACCCTTCCTTCACCTCTGACAAGACGTGTATTAATCACAACTTGTGAATGTGGGGAATGCCAGGCCTCCACCGTGGTTCGGATCCCACGTTAAACTGTAGGTCCTCCATTTCATCTCACAATCACCCTACCATTACACATGAGCGTAAGTGCGTATAACCCGAACGGTTAGTAGGACGTTGTTATAAATAATTATAATAATAATAATAATAATAATATAGGCAATATACAATAGTATATTTAAAAATTATCCCCTTTATAAATGGTAAATTTATGGGAACCAACACATTTTGTTGATTTTAGGTTAGTAGTGACACATTTTACCAGAAGAGTTAAATTATTTATAATTTAATAAAAGTTTGAACTGCCTCGGTGACTGCATGATCTAAAGCGTCACTCTTGTCTTAAACCAGACTGATGATGACAGTGAGATTGGGTTTCAAATCCCGAGCAGTTGTGCCGAGGGTAGATTTACACAATGGTTTTCCACTCTCCTCCACGCAGGTGCAGGTACATTATTCTTTCTAAATTCAACCTTACCCATCCTTAGCTCATAAGTGTTATTAGTGCATAGGCGTATAAACTAAACGAGTAGTAAATCATAGTAGACTACTACAAAAAACAAAAGCGTTTTTATAGTGATATTGTAATTGATTTCCTAAAAAATCTAATATTATAGATTCCAATAAAAAAAATTGATTAAAATTTAATAATTCTTTAGGCCACAATTATCTGTACTGACATTCAATATGCTGAATAAATATCTAATTTTCCCTATTGATGATATCAAAATTTCTATATTTGTTGACCGATAGATTGTCAATAACGTGTTTATTAAACTATCAAACCTAAGGCAATCAAATAATAAAGGTGATTTTTTCCCCTTGATAATCAATGAGAGACTTCCAATTGAAAGGGGCAGTATTTATGTACCCGACCAGGATTAAGTCCCAGCCTTCCAGACCAGAACCCACCTCGAATACTCCGTATGTCAATATTCCTACCCGCAGTAAAACAAGTTTGATAAATAATTCGCGTTATTAATTTTTCAATCGAGACGTTCAAAGTATAGTCGGATAGCCATAAAAAAAATATTCAGGACTTACAGTTAAAAATATTAGATGGTCTATTCAAGCGTGTGTTTAATAAATCTACCACTTTATAAATTATGTAAATGTTGGTAATTAGTGTTGGATAGCCCTCTCGTTAACTATTGGCAAGCCTGATTTTGTTTTTATACACCATGAAAGGTTATTTCTTTTGCGGGTCAGACTATATGTTCCATTTCATATCTATGTATCTCATGTTGATCTTTGAATCATGTGTCACAGCACAGGTGGATTAAGTGAAATTACAGTATCCTCTGACAGATACATTAGCATGCAAATTGATGTAAACACCGGCTTCCTTCTATTCCACCCCATTACAGCAAATTGCTCGCCAATAACGACCAATCCAATCAATAAAATTAAAGTTCCTATCAATATAATTGACCATCTCTATGGCCTAGTGGTCAGAGTTTTTTGATACAATTCCAGAGGTTCAATACCAGGTGCTTCAGAATTTTCTGTGAAGCAGTGTGTCTGGAATGAGGATCCGGACAACTGGGCACGGATAACTGGGCGCTTGCGAACTGGGCACTGGGACAACTGGGCGCCACCAAAACTGGGCGTGGCCCTAAAAATGTGTGTTTTAATAGTAAAAAATTAAAAATGTATATTTAATTATAAAAAACTAAGGTTAGGTTAATTATTTTTCATGGTTTTTTGTGTGTTTAATTTTTTTTAGTTCCAAGTAGTCTAACTTTATAAATACAAACGAATTAAGTTCCCTCTGTTGCGATTTTTTAAACAACTTCAAAAATGATTATTTAAATTAAAAAATACGTTTTTACACCAACACCCAGTTGTCTTAGCACCAAGTTGTCCTAGACCGTGAGGAATGGGCTAAGCTCAGCCTCGTGAAGACAAATGAGGAGCTACTTGAATGAACAAATAGCAGCTCCTTTCTAGAAAACTGAGATTAATGAACCAGAGGATTTGTTGTGCTGACCACAGTACACCCTCTTTCCAAAGAATCTGGCACTGTATTCGCCAACAGACGGTGTTCTCCCAGTCTATACGACTCGATGGCTGGCTATCCCCGTTGGGTTTGGCAGTCAACATCCCGAAAATTCACGCCGCATGTCCTGCCTACTGTAATATGCGCAATTTGACTATTCTAACAATGTTCTTGTGGTGAGTACATCTTCCATTATCTTCATCTGTTTTTGGACCAAATATCTTTCTGAGCACATTATTTCGGAACACCCTAAATTTGTTGTCATCGAGTAAGTTAGGAGACTATGTTTCACAATCACAGACAACCATGGAGATATTTCTGATGAATGAATTTTAAAATTTTAATATTTCTAGAAAATGTTTTTAACAATTTTGTTTTAAATATATATATTTAAAGTGTTTTACATAATAAACAATGTTGTATGTTTGTTTTATAAAATGTATTTATATCAAAGTAGTTTAATAATGGCTGATATATGAAGTTTAGAAAAATTTTCCTTTTGGCGAATTTATTCATTGTGAATATCTGGGCAGTGTTTAATATTATAAATAACATTAATTATATAAATACATTGTTGTCCAAAATATAATAGACTATACGATAATATCTTGTATTATTTATGTGTAGTACATCTCGCGGATAATCATGGATTTATGCTCAGCATTACGAGCTAGTATGCAAATAGTAAGTCTTCATACTCTCTAAGTTCTTCTTGGATATCTCTAAAGTGCACTTTGGCGCCGTACTTGCTTCCATTTTGAATATTTTATGAGATAACAATTTGGTACTATTATTATTCCAAGGAGGATGAATCCCTTCGTGTGTCTGTGTACTTTACGTGTGATAGACACAAATAGTCAGCGCGTAGCCCCTCCTTAATCCCTTACGAGGACGAGATAATCCTTCTGAAGGATAGGAGGATTTCAATCAAAAGTGAAGCGTGATTAATGCATGACGGACTTTTTTTTAAAGATGCATGGCCACCTCTTTCCCATGAGACATTTCCGAACGAAGGAGGATAAAGTATTGGTTTGGTAAAGCTCAGGATTAACTCCAGGAATAATTGAAGCTTGAATCCCTAAATAACCGATGTAAAAATTAATATTAAAACTCCTTCAGTTGAGAAAGATTTGAATTAGAGTAAAATAATTCAAACTTGTTGTTTCGCGTACCTGCGCCACAGCAAATAGTTAAATACATATAATTGATAAAAAACTAAAATTTAAATTAACCAAAAAAACTCCACTTTCAAATATCCCCCTGATTATCTCACTCAACATGAATTGATTAAATTTAACCACATAGGCAATGAAACCAATAGAATAACATATCTTCTTAAAATAAAAAATATCAGAATGTCCTTTGGATCTAATATCACTCTCAAAATACATATTATCAACTTTAATTTTAACTCACTAAAATCAGCGGAGTAGGAGCAGTGTTTACAAAGTGATTTGCGATTGTAGGGCTGCAGACATTGGTAAGACCATCCAGGCTCTTTCTGTTCATTATTCTGAGTGACTTCAAATATGATAGATGTAAATCAATATTTTCTGAGTATTTAAAACATTCCTGTCATCAACCCACACTCATTATGATTTGTATTAGACTCATCTTCTTAAAGTATCAAAATTAACATTGCTTAGAACCTCCATATTCAAACTATTATTATTATTATTATTTTTATTATTACTATAAGCACCGCGTCTTACTACCCATTGGGATATACCCGCGTACGCTAATGTGTAATGGTAGGGTGATTGTGAGATGAAATGGAGGACCTACAGTTTAACGTGGGATCCGGACCACGGTGGAGGCCTGGCATTTCACACATTCACAAGATGTATTGTCAGAGGTGAAGGAAGGGTTTGGTAATCAGATAAATCTGTGGCGGGACCGAGGATTGAACCCCGGACCCGAGCACAGAAGCATGACACATTACCCATAGACCACCAGGTCACCTATTATTAATAACACCCAAATCTTAAACCAACAAACAAATTTGGAAAACCAACCTCTCATCAATACAATCAACAAACTACCTCAATATGTCAAACTAAGATTTTTAAAAAATCCACTAAAAACGTCCTGCCCTTCTTCAATCGTAGTTAAAGAACAGTTCGGGATAGTGTCTAGAATAATAGAACCTTATCTCTTCCTTATTTTTCCTTTTGTCTAAATCATTTTCTCTACCCTTTTCAATTTTCCAATATTTGTATATTTATTTATCCAGCTAATTACTATCATTCTCATTTACAGATTTATACCATTTTGATACACTAGCGATCTCACCCGGCTATTACCAACTTCCATGGAATTTCATTTTATAAATCTGTCTATTATCACTCTATGAATGTTCTAGAAATATCTTACACTGTTTATCACCAACATACAAAACATTCATACAGCCACACTTCGGCTTATGTTATGTAGTGATGGATCAACGCCCAAGACATTTTACAAGGTAGGCTTGGTAGTCTCAAATTAAGTTATTTTATAATCTAAGTGTGTGTATGTTTCAATCGTCTCCATTTCTATCATTTTAGATTGTTTCATCTATAAAAAAAAATTGACTTCTCTATATATATTACCCTAAAATTATTTATATCGTAATTAGGTTTTCTTCATACCTGAATATGATGTTTGCACATCGAGATTAGTCATTTACGTATTTGGCTGAATATAGTCAACCTTCAAAACTAAAGCGATAGCCAACACATATGAGAGATTTATTTTAGAATGAAACACTTATTGATTCATCATTTTGTTATATAACACAGCTTTATATATTCTATAAATCTAATTTATTTTTCATCTTCTCATACAATCACAACTTATAATTTATCATTGTAAAAACAATGTAACCACACAATATTTTGTTAATTCATTTTTCACTTTAATTTTATGAAATAAATTGCACTCGATTTATTAGTATTATTTATTTTAACGTTATAATTTATTTCATAATCTTATATCTTAAAGATTAAATTGTTATCATTATTACCTCAATATATTAGTTAATTTCATATTTTAACATTTTATTGTATTTTACCCAGTCTAATAATACTCAACATTTTGTAACGTCCTTTACTCTCACCTCTTTAAAATTTTACAAAATGTCCTTTATCAATTTTATGTATTTTGCTATTTGTTGTGACGTATATTTACATAATAATTTTGAATTTTTTAATTTAATTAAATATTTCTTAACTTTTATGTACATTTACAATAAATTAACCTAGCCAAGAACTCTTCAATACTAGTTTTCGAGTGTCTTTTTTTAAATACGTAATAGTAAAATGAGATTATTATCCCAAAAGTTTGATTAGTTGCTCATAAGCATCGATAAACTTAAACATAACTTTCAAACAATCTCTGTTCATTTGCCGCAATGCTCATGACAAATATAGGCTACAAGAACAGTTGATATTTTTTTGTGTACGGAATTAAACTGAACCCATCTACTGAGGTAGTTTTTGCAAAAATACTGACATTACTTCGAATTCCCTTTCACCGCACCTTAAAGAAACAAAAATAGTGTAATTACTTCAGTCATTCAAATATTTGTCTATTTTAAAATGTTTTAAGCCTTTATATCCATTTATGGGGAGTAAATAATTTTATACTCTGAGCTGTAATATAATGTATAATATTTGTGGCTCCATATAAATATAATAAATTTCAAGTATCCAGTGTTTTCCGGGGGAAATGTTTTTAATTTAATTAATGTAATGTAGGTGGAAGGTGTTTTTAATTTAATTAATGTAATGTAGGTGGAAGGTGGTTTTAAATTTTATAATTACGACTTATAAATATATTTTACTGCACAGGGGCTACCAATTTTTAATTTTTCAGACTTCTGCTAGTGGTAAATATCGTGCAATATTCATGAGAGACAAAAAAAAAAACTCCCCATTTTATTAATATAGATAGAAGCTAGGTAGATATATAATAAGTAATTTGAGTAAAACGTGTTTAGTTAACGAGATACCAAAACCAACCAAAAAAACATACCTCTATTGTTATCACTGGTTACATTAAACTCGACCAGTTAGAACGCGGCTAGACTATGTAACGCTATTCTAGTCTAGTTGGCCAAACACGGTCGATGTTTAAATCTCTGTCTGGGTGTACCATGTGTTTTTCTCTAAATGATTCCCCACTCCCTCTTCACAAAAATGCGAATATATTTACTTTAATTTGTATCTTCTTTCCCTCACCACACAATTAACGTCATTTTTTTTAACACCGGATTCTACCACACGATCGGTTTAAATGCCTTTGTTTTAATTACTCTAATACGTTAGGGTTTAAGATGGTTGAATTAAGAAGAGTACCAGCATTTGCGTGGAGGGAGATTTTAAAATTATTTAGGATAAACCCCTCTCAATACACCCGACCGTGATCCAACCCCAATCTCCTCTTCGTCGGATCTATAGTCTAAACTAGCTGACCCGGCAAACGTTGTTTTGCCATATAAATAATTTTTAAGTAATTTCTAGTGTAAAAAATAACAAAAGGCAAACATTATTTTTAAGTTATTATAATTTATTCCTTAAAATTATATATCATTAATTAATCAATTACAACAATATCAATCTCTTAATGCCATAGCGTGAACAATATTTTTTGTTAGTCCATCTTTAGCTAACACAAACAAACTGGATGGTTTACCCACTCGAGAGCATGCCACGTATAATTGTCCGTGTGAAAAACATGGTGTTCTCAAATCTAAGCCACAAATAGACATCGTTTGACCTTGGGATTTGTTGATAGTCATTGCAAATGCCAATCTAATCGGAAACTGAATACGTTTGAATTGAATTGGCACATGACGATTGATCAGTTATCGACCGGGGATGAAAAATGATTAAATTACTAAAATGGCTATTAAAAAATAGGGGTTGGTGATAAAAGGGTAAAAATTTAGGGTTGTATGTATTTTTTAATGCGACATAATAAAAAAAATAAAGATATTAAAAAAATGTCTAAAAATTATAGAAAAATGTTAAGGGTGGACAACCCTTATCACTAAGGGGTATGAAAAATAGATGTTGGCCGATTCTCAGACCTACTCAATATGCTCACAAAATTTCATGAGAATCGGTCAAGCCGTTTCGGAGGAGTACGGGAACGAACATTGTGACACGAGAATTTTATATATAAGAT
>CABFOV010000091.1:184961-212279 GCA_902141375.1 Timema poppense
TATATATATATATATATATATATATATATATATATATATATATATACACACACACACACACACGTTCCGAGAAGTAACCAACAAACGCCACCAGCGTGTTCTAGAAATAATTTTAAATTAAAAGGTCAGTATACTCAATAGGGCTATTGCTCACTAATTGCGCTACAAACACATTACTGACGTCCTTGCATGTAATGAAAAAAAAAAAGTTCATAAAAGTAATTATGTATTATATTGGAACTGATTTAGAAGCTAAATAATTTTATTATATCAATAATCATAATATGTACTGTTCGAAATTCCCCCCCTCAGCCAGCAATCAAGCTGTGACACGTTGTGCCATGGCGTGTGAACACTATGTCGGCAAGTTTTCTTCTGAGAGCATTGGTGGCGTTGGTCATCACCTGTACAGTATCAACTGTTCTCGTATTTCTGACTTACATCTGCTGTATATCAGTAACCGGGTCGAATTTACCTAATGTGTGAATATTAACTTTTTCCAATTTTAATGCTGTCTAGAACACGCTGGAGAAGTTTGTTAGTTACGTCACGGTACACCCTGTATATTTAAAACAGGAAAAATATAAGATTTATTAAATTCTCAATACAAAGAAAACACACACGTTAGGAAGTTTAATACAACACGGTTTTTCTATTAAAAACCTGTTAATTTTGACAGGACAATCTTAAAAGTGTGTTTAATTTTTAAAACGCTACTACTTAACCATCTGTCAAATTATTCGAGGGACCATAGTTTTAATACCACTAAGGGAGTTCCAAGTAGAGTTTCAAAATTCAAAATACTAGTGTCTCGCAGTTCACCAAAGTCAGGACTCAGGTGTAAATTATTCAAAAAGAGGAGCTATATCTGTTACCAATCAATACATCCAATTAAAGTCCTCCATAGCTCCCTCTTTCAACAGGATGTCCCAAATAAAACTTAGCCCAAGCACACAATATTTCAAATTATGTGTTTGAAATGTGCGCCATCAGCGTTTACCAGTCAACTAGCAGAGTTTTCTGAAATTGATATTTTATCTTTGAATATTTTTTCAAATATGAAATTTTGGGGTAAATCCTCAGTTTTCAATTATTATTTTTTATAATTTTAAAATTAGTTGTGTAGAACTTCTAAAATTGTTTTATAAAGGATTTGATTCACGTTTAAAATATATATTTATATACATATATATTTATATATACATATATATATTTATATGTATATATATTTATATATATATATATATAAAATTCAAACCCATATAAAATAGGCGTTAGATGAGGAAATAGCGTAGAAATAATATTAATATAAGATCTAAATTTTAAAAAATTAACTGAAGCTAGTAACATTGTTTCATAAAAATCTCTCCGGTACGAATCGCTCTGAATTACTTTTCAAAACACCTCTGAAGGTTTTTTTTTCTTCTTTACAAATCTATCAAGTTGACATTTACGAACGTAGCAACGATAAGGATTCTACACAAGAGTCAGTTTCCAAACTCGTCACGAATAGCGAGAAAGGAGAAAGCTAAGATAGGACCACGAGTATAAAACAAAGCACAATGTAACTGCTCTATAAGAGAGAGAGAGAGAGAGAGAGAGAGAGAAACGGATGAAAAGGACGCTAAGGACATAAATTCACCAGCATCACCGGAAATATAAGTAGGTGTGACAGGCGTCATAAAGCGAGGCAGGCGCAATCGCATACGTTTTACTTACACTAAGGTGATAAACCATGCACGCCTGTCTGAAACTACTGGTTAGGACGTAACCAAATTTATGTATTTCAATAAATTGAATCCTGATTCTCCAACGCATGTACCTATTTATTTTACAATCCCCCCACTTTCCCAACTTCTCATTATCATTCTTATTATAAGCGTTCAGAAATCATACGTTAATAGAAATATGTATGATTGAGTAGGTTTTTTTAATCTATATTTACATTTCTTTTTCTGTTATTCCAACGTTTGGATGTCAATAAATATACTCGTGTCTTACTCTTAAAATGGGTGATAGAATTTCTTTCAACGCCGATTGTCTTGTAATTGTCAAATTAAAGTTGAAATATAACTTCGTGGCTAATCACAAATTTTTATATTCTTAAATAATAATATTTTTCATTTCACGTGTATATTGAAGTCTTATGAAAATACAGTATATCATCCGTAACAAAATATTGATAAGTAAATATAATAAGCGTCTATAACATATAAATTTACAACTTTGTTGTACATTTATTTTTATGTTTTCTATGTGCTTTACTTGTTATGTCAGGTACCACTTACTAGACTTTCATTTTAAGCAAAATTGTTAGTTATTTTCAAAATATTATAAATTTTCAAAAATCTCTCATAGTAAGATACAATTAATTTAAGAACAGGAGTCAAACATCTCGAGGTAAATAACATCGAAATATTAAGTTTGGTTAAAATCCATAAAATCGTTTAGGATTTGAGCTCTGCAACAGACAGGTAGAAATACAAACGTACATGGAAACAAACATAATGGTAAAATCCAATTTGTTGGGTTCAGGGTCACATTAACCGTAAAGTTTCATAATAATCTTGAGTTCGATGTTAATTATTGTTATAATCCTTTTTCTTTATATGAGAAAATAAAAATAGAAACGCATTTTCTGATAGTAAACACAATTAACATTTTACTTTATTATTAATATTATTTTAGAGGTATTTATATTAACTAATAAAACACACAGCTGAAGATCGCATAGCATGAAACATAAATAAATATATAAAAACACATTTTTAATAATTTTAACAACCTGCAAAATAATTTCCTTTCCATATGAATCGGAATAAATGTATCACACCATGATTCGTAACGAGTTTTTTTTTTTGTCCCCCTCCCCCCCATATTACTACCCGTAATCACACTAATGTGTTGAAGATTAGTAACGTTGCATTTATAGAAAATGTGCCCACATTTTCATGAGAACATATCGAAAAAAAACTTAGTTTTAAAATATACCACTCGGTAGCTAAAATAACTGCAGATTTTCTTGATTATGAGATAGTTTAGCTTTTATCGAATCAGATATTTCAGCCATAGATGCACTTATTTTACATAGCGTTTGTCAACAACCACATAAGAAGCCTCTATTCTACTATCAAGATGGCGGCGGAAAGGTGATAAAAGCTAGCGAGTACCCTCCAAGTGGCAATAGGGAGGTTATTCTGCTTGTAGGAGAGTTCTCCACCGGGACGTTGGCTAACCTGTTGAAACAGACGAGTGCGCCGTAGTGCATGGGAGCCAACTTGTAGCGTATATCAACAGGTAGTGCCAATACACCACCATGGACAACAGGTTGCCATAATCCTGATTTGGTGCGGGAAGTAAGTTGGATGGCCGGAATAGCTTTGAGATTTACGAAACAAATAGTGCGGTTTCTTAGGCTATAAACCTTTTATTACAAATAAATAATATCATAAACTAGATAAATACGTGGCTGGAACATCTTGTCGATTTACGAAGCAAATAGTAGTTTAGTAAGTTATACACAGATGAGAGGATAACATTAGAATGGATCTGAAAGTGATAGGATGTAATCAGGTGGATCAGATACGACGAGCTCATGATAAGGATAGGATGTAATTATGGGGACTGAATTTAACTAGCTCAAGATAGGGATAGGGTGTCATGAGGGGGACTGAATTTTACTAGCTCAAGATAGGGATAGGGTGTCATGAGGGGGACTGAATTTTACTAGCTCAAGATAGGGATAGGGTGTCATGATGGAGACTGGATTTTACTAGCTCAAGTTAGGGATAGGGTGTCATGATGGGGACTGGATTTAACTAGCTCAAGATAGGGATAGGCTGTCGTGAGGGGGACTGGATTTAACTAGCTCAATATAGGGATAAGGATCGTACTTTTGTAAGTGCGGTAACAAACTTTCGAGTTCTTAATGGCTTGGAGTAAGTATATAAGCTAGTTTGATAGTTTTATTTTGTTTCATTTAATGCTTTCAAGATAAATCTTAGCAGTTAATTTTGATTTGCAGCAAAATTGAATTTTCCCCTAAACTAATAAAACTATGCCTACGAGTTGTGGACCACCCACTTTTAACAGCCGTGTGATTCGCATTGGTGGGCTCGCCGGTTTAACGTCAGTCTCGTCTAGTATAGCTGGATGGTAACGGGGAGGGCGGAGTTAAAATCGCATTTGGTTGTAAAAAGGGTTTTTTCATCCTATATATCTTCCCACGCAAATGCGGGTACTTTTCTTCTAAATCCTACCGTTATCTTCCCTACTCTCATAGCGTTGTTATAGATAAAACATGACATATATATATATATATATATATATATATATATATATAACATTATATATATATATATAACATGATATATATATATAACATGACATATATACATAACATGACATATATACATAACATATATAATATATATATATAACATACATATATAACATGATATATATTATATATATGTCATGTTATATATATAACATAAATATATAACATGCACTTTTTGACCCGACTGATTATACCACACTATATTTTCTATGAGCGAGAGAGAAAGAGTCTACCAATTTAGCCAGTAAAGGTAATTTCACATACCTACCAGGGTTCTTATATATACCACAATCGACATGAGAATGACGCTCTTACTTCCCCTCCAAAGGAAGCTGTGATAAGGATTGTTATAACTCAATAAAAAGTCGTTAACCCCAGCTGGGTTTGAACCCACGTACACTGGGTACTAAAGCAAGTACTTTACCTCAATACCACCAAGCTCAAAAAAAACCTTTTTGTAAAATTATCCCCAAACATGTGGGTAATAATATCCCTTTTTAGGCTTTTTGAAATCCATAATTATTTTATATTAGTAACTTTTACAAGTTCATCCCTTTTGGCCGTTTTATTTATAGCACAAATTTTAGATTTTCTGAGTTCGACTTTTATCACAATATAATAGCCAAATTCAAAGAGTTATTTAAGGAACTTCCTTAAAATTAGATGTAACTGTGTGTTCTTCATTAAAATATCATATATATATATATATATATATATATATATAAATGTTCCATGTTTTTTCAACTATTATACCTCACTAACTGTACCAACTTTGTGTCTCACTTCAATAAATTAAATTGTTGTTTAGCTATAATTAATGTTTTTCCTATGTAATTTGTCTATATTTTCTCGTCTCCTTATGTATTTTTCAGTGTTGGCCTATTATAAGTTTTGCGATTTTAAATCAGCGATATGATAAAGTATGTTTAAATTTAAAATAACCCGAATGAGTAGAAAGATTTAAAGCTATTATGGCTGCTCTTAGATTATTATTATTATTATTACTATTTGTATTAGGACTTAAATACGTGTCACCTTAATTTCTATTAGAGCCTGTTAACACATATTTTAATGAATATATATAGCTCTGTCATAATTATATTTAATTAGGGTAAGTATACCTTGAATAAATGGACATTTTGAGCGCCTTTAAAATATACAAAAATATTTTTAGGGTCAATATTTATATCAGTTTACTATATTATTATTATTATTATTATTATTATTATTATTATTATTATTTATAAGGTAATTGTGTACTTATCAGTGCTGGCCTGTTATAGGTCTTATGACAGTTGGCCAGCACTATAATAAAGGAAATTGAAAATTGACATTATTATTATTATTATTATTATTATTACTGATAAAATATTATTTCATAGATATTAATAATATCTACCAAAAGTGACAACAGAACCCCATGTGACTTTACGTATGAATAAGTGAAAACATATTAGTATATTTTATTAAATGTCAGATTTATCCATTCGTGAGAAAATCGGGGTATACTACCTACGCTCTCTTGGATCAGATCTGTAATTCAGAAAGTGACTTTGATAATTCAATCCAATTTTAATAGGAATAACCTTATCTGACCGTTATAAAAGCTAATTGATCTATTTTCACATATTCATACGTCGAGCTATGTTATATGCATCTGTCATTCTTGATATATGTTATAAATACATATAAAATAACACTGATATAATATAATGTCCATCGCAGAATCTGCCTTAAGATCTGAGTTAAGGTTGACCCTAAGTACGGTGCGATCCTTTGGTAGATCAGTGGTAGATCATTTACACGCTAAACCAAATGTTTCGGGTTCGATCCCTGTGTCCAAGTGGTCAATTTTAAATATATTCGAATATGTTTCAGATAGGTTTTTTAGTAATTATAATCATTCATCTCCCCAGTTTCACTTTTTACATCAACTTAGTTGTTTAGCGTTGCTTTACTTTATATTAATAATATTGTAAAATGTTATATCAATGCTAGCCACAAAAAAAAAGTAGGTATGTGTTTTATAAAAGAATCTTTCTGTAAAAATATTATTGTAGCTTTACATAGGACATGACACTTAAGGTGGAATGGAAGGGGACGTGCGTACCCGAGGTGTTAGTAATTTTGCAGTTTTTATGGAAAAATATATTTTGGCCAAAATAAATAAAATATGGCTCCAGCACAAATATAAAGTTTAATTTTCTTCGCATGTTGATATCAACAGTTGTTGAAAATCTTTCATAAGTATGGTGGAAATATCTAACAATTTTTTTTTTAAATGAAGAGAAAAAGTTGTAGTTAAATTCCAGAACACCCTTGACAGATAAATAATTTTTTAAGTCAACATGTGATTTTTTTTTAATTCTATGTTTATACTGAAGCAATATTTTTTTATTTTGGCTAAAAAAAGGTTTTTCCATAAAAACTGCAAAAAACACTGCCTTTTTCTCACGTGCTCTTCCGTCCTAGTTTAAAACAGGACCTCTCACACAGACTAGAGACTCTATTAACTGGGTATAACCATTGGCCTGTACACAGATTGTAAATCCGCCTGGAAGTGAATCACTCGACACTCAATCTTCCTGGCCATTGGGCCACGGAGACCGGGAAGGGGCATCCACCCAGATGATTCGTATCCCCCCTAGCAGCGCTAATTTATCAAGTTAAAATTAATGGAATAACGACCAAATTTTGTAATGCTCACAAAAACGTTGTTTTGGTTTAGTTAGCATCAGAGATGGGTCCAATACACCATTTTATGAATAGGAATCTTAATTTTACCTTCGAGTCTTGAATTAAAAATTGAATGTTGGAAGAAATGACAAACAAAGAAGAAATATAAATATATTAGATCCCTTATCCCCCGAAAAAATAGCCAAGAAAAATAAAAAATAAACTTTACGGTGCACTGCGCGGAATTTCTCCCTCTTTTATCCTAAAATAGACATTTAGACATTTTTAAAACAAGATAATAGTTATATATTTTGTTGTAGAAACATCACACCAAAGACCACAAACAAAATAATATGCACTGCTACTTACTATATAACATAAGGAACTAGGAACAATAATACAGACAAATTGATAAAATAGAAATATCTTTGTACGCCAAAGAACGTAAGAATCATATTAAATTTAAAGAGCTGAATTAAACAGTATTTGTACTCATATTTGATTACGTATCTCTCAGAATCTTTTTGTTCTATAAACGTTACAATGATAAGTTATTTCGTATATCAAATAGTTGAGGAGAAATTTTTAAAATTGTAAAATTGCCCACATGTAGAGTTCACTCACAATCATTTTAATGAGAAAATAAAAATTTCCATCTTGTTTATAATAATATACAATGTCTAGATATAAAATTAAATAAATATAATTAGTGTATATTTAGAAAAAAAACTATCTTTTTTTCCCTCTTTTTAAACGACCCTTATATTTAGGGCTAGATATTTGATTCCAAAAACTCTTTGGGGAAGGGTGGAGGCCGGAATCGAGACAACTTTTTTTTGTTTCAGATCATGAAACGTCGACATTTATCCAAATCTTAAGCTTCATTTTTTGACGATCACAATACCTCTCTCTCCGAGGTCTCCTTAGAAAGTAAAACTGTGTCACCTTACTAGAAAACGACCGAGGAATCTCTCTAAAGACTCGGGTAAGGAGACGATATACCTCCATCTTCACGTGCTAGACTGGTCGTCAGCTGACAGGTGGCGTTTTACGGGACGCGAAGACCTGTTGCTGTCGTCAACTATCGCGCCAGAGAATGTCAAACCTGTTGCCACTGAGGACACTTGTGCACTTGGAGTAAAGGGAGACCACCAAAAGGGCAAGCTAGGAGATGAAGGTATTATGGGGTATAAATCCTCACCAACACAATGTCAATGATATTTTAATTCTTCTTGTAAACACTTCTAATCTAAGAATCAAATAGCCGAAGCTATTAAGTATGAATTTAGTAAGGGATCACTCCACACAGATATCATATTCTGAAAATTGAAAAATGACACCTGGACACGGGAATTGAATCCGGGACCTTTGCCTTAGTAGATCTTAGTTATAGCAGTGGCGTACTAAGCCAAAGGTCCTGGGTTCGATTTCCATATCGAGGTCTTATTTTTCAATTTTCAGAATATGACATAATCTAACTATGCCATAATTTTTGGCTGTTATTTAATTTAGTGGTTGTTTAGTTAAGCACTTTTAGGGGGAAACAAATATATATTTATCTATTTAGTTTTAATTATTATAATTATTGTTGGACTGTTTTAGACCGATACCTAATTTTTAAGGATCATGATAAATATGTTTTTTAATACATTATACAAAATAATTGAACTAATTTCCTGAAGTAGTCTTAAAAAAGTTTTTTAAAAAAATTATATAGAATAACTAAGATGTTAAAGGATATTATTAATTAAACTATTTAAGCTTGTAGAGCTTGCTATAAAGCCGAATAACCAACATAGGTCGTCGCATGCTCAAACGCGTCACAATCGTGCTGGATTGTATTTCCGCCGACAGGGAGATCGGGGTTTGTATTCCAATCAGGTCTATTTAGTGATTTTTATACACGGTTTTCCCAAATCCCCTTAACTGCTACCTACCAATTTCCTACTACAGTATCTTAATTAATGAATACGTAAAACTTGAACAGGTTCTAGTTCACGGTGTAGACATAAAAAGCTGAATAGTTTAAAATATTTGTTTCACAAATACAGTAGAGTCTCTGTAATCCGACTTTCGGCTGACATATCCTCATAACGTGCAATTCACATCGCTGTACAGTATCCGCATACATAATATTATTCTCCCAATACCATCGTTTCTCTGCCAGTGAGTTAGTCGCACATCTCCGTGATTATAGTCATGTTCTCACGCCGTAATGAATGTTTGTATTGTTCTCGTTCATACTGTCATTGAGTGTTGCAGTTTCCCATTAATGTAAATGTACTATGTGAGGACTCTAGTAAGTGAAAATAGGAAAACAAAGTGCTTCTTTCAATTGAAGTAAAATGTCAAGTCTTAAAAAGAATAATTACTAACAAACCCTATTTCATATCTATTCTGTACTTCTATTTACAGTAATTTGGATTTGTTTCTCTTCCCTTCCCTTGTTTCCGTATTATCCGACATTTTGGTAATCCAACCACCTGTCAGTCCCGTTTTGGTCGGATTATTAAGAGTCTACTGTAGCAGAAAATATTGAAACTAAAAAATTTTTTTTAGTGGTTATATTTCTACTTTTTAACAGTCCAGATTATAATATATTGTTTTTTAGCACTGCATCAAAGCACCCGTTCGGGCCATACACATTAAATTATAAAAAGTAAATCTGCATTTTCTGGGAGAAAGATTTGTAATCCATTTGGGAGAAATTACCTTCACTACACCCAATTCTGACTCGGACCCAAATATTACCGCCATCGTCTATTACGAGAGTGACGCCTTAAACTGTTTGACCAACGAAGTGGGTTATCCGTAATTTTATTACACTAATGGATTAGTGTTGAGAGAGGTAGATCTTACTGAAAATGTAAGTGAATTTTTAGGGTTGGAGAGGAGGAAAAACCATCTTCAGTTCACTTGACCTAGGTTCGAGCCCCAATTTCTCGATCACCGTCAAACCAAATTGAACGAGATTACAGGTTCCAATCGTTGAAGACTAGAAATTTATTTTTCAATAATAATGAGTCATCCACCCGAGGATTTATCCTGATATGTTAGCCATCCCTCCGGCAGGTTATTAATGCCGGTACTATCTGGTAGAAAGCTCATATCACACTATAAAAATCTTGAAAGTGAGGTATTTTCCTGTTGCCGCACTGGATTTCTAAGAGCGAGTGAGAAAGAGCTTACAAATTTTGACTAGAAAGATATTTTCACATAACTTCCAGGACATTTTTACATTCATCAATCAATATGGGGGCCATCGGTTTGACTTCCCCTTCGAAAAGGATTGTGCTAAGAAGTATCATCACCCATTAAAAATTCCTTGACATTGGTTATATTTGAACCTATAAACATCGGGCGGTGAGGGGAGCACTTTACCCCGAGACCACCGAGGTTCACTTTTCATTGGTTGAACCAACACAATACCGAGTTCAGAAACCAAACTTTGCACTTAATTATTTCTGGATGCTGCTTCTTATAATCTTTGTGTATTGTCATGATCTCAATACTGACAGGATATATGGAAAAGCTACGTTAAACTCTTTCATTGTTAAAAAGTTTGTAATAACAATAGAGTAAGTGCCGAAGGTTAAATTTGAAAAGGACCTAAAGTTAAGAAACATTAATTTGCAATTTTTACACAGGAAACTGATGTAATCTCTTGAGAACAAAGTTGACTTCTGACAATGATTTATTTTAATACATTATCGTGGTAGTAAGAATTCCGCTGCTTTTTTTTTTTTTNTTTAGAAATAGATCAATACTTTGATGCAGCTTCATTTAAAATAGATTTATGAATATGCGACATTATAGTTGGAACATATGAATTTATTTGAGAAAAAATACATAGATGAGTTTTTGAAAAAAATACCATTTAGAGAGCAGTACATAATAACAGGTCCAGAAATTTAACAAATAAATTTATGAGAGACATCCGATAATGTTCTAACCAATTTCATGTAAATATGTATAAGACTGAGAAGTATAATCTAGTTTCAAAAAAAAGATGGGGTGGGTTAGGGGGGTAAAATACATTAATAATTAATATAGTAATTACCAGCTTTTCTCTCAACACTTCAACTTTTTTCGACGAAATATGAACGGAATTCAAGACGCAACTTAGTTTTTCTCAGAATGCGTACTCATGTTCTAGCTAGGCTATAAGGAAGGTGATGCCAGATTAGACGTGGAAATGTGTTACGTGAAAATTGTGACTAAAGAAAGATACATTGATATATATACAGGATGCTCAGAAACTCGTAGCCCAAACTGTACATATAGCTTCTTTGAACCTAACGTAATACAAAATTGCTAAACACTTACATCCGGAAATCTATGCTAATACTATTAAATTGTGTTCAAAGTTACGGCGTACAGCGCCTGGATAACAAAGCTGTCAAGCATGTTTGTACAACAAGTTGCATAGGAGTTAGGCGTGCTGCACTGTAAATGTAATAATGGCAAACACTTTCTGTAATCCAGGACCGTTAATGATGACTCTCAGAACTTATTCACATTTCTAGATAGACTGGTCTGTTGTTTACTATTAGTTGTATTTTCTGCTACCATGCTCCAAGATGTTGAGGCTTGTAGTGCCACGTAACTTTATCCTATGCAACCTGTTGTACACGCATGCTTTCACAGCTTTGCTCTCCTGGCACTGTACACCGAAACTTTGGACACATATTTATGATATTAATATAGCTCACCGGATGTAAGTGTATAGGGATTTTGTATTATTTTTGGTTCAAACAAGCTACATGTTCAGTCTGGGCAGTGAATTTCCAAACACCCTGTATATTAAATTTTTCTTAGTAGGCCAATTTAATATAAGAATATAAAACACCATTTTAATATAAATGGATGTATCATTTACGATGTTAAGTTCGTGATAGGGAGGTCGTGGTTCTTATACAGGAACGCTGTAACTAAGGGCTGTTTTCCTAAATGGTTTTCTACACTTCCCATAAATAAGGTTGTGATTCCCTATTCAAATATACTTTCCTCACCAACTGTTGTGGTATAATGGTCTAAGGCGTAACATTCACCATATACTTGAATGACAATAATGGGAAGATCGAGATTTGAATCCTAGTTGGATGTACTTAAGATGTTTTTCCACTCACCCTTCATGATGTAACATTATGATGTGTAATGTTACAATGGGACCACGCCCACTACGAACATTAATGGATGTGACGCTTCAGTTCTTACTACCCGCCCCAATAAAATCAATTAATCTTAGGATCCCTACAATAGTATTGTTCGCTGTTGTAGTTCATGTAGGCTAAGAAGAAATAATATAACCATGCTGGACAATATCTTTCACAACTCGTATCAAACCAATGTAAAATATATTATATCCACGTACTTACCGTTTGAATATGCTGTCTCTAGAAACCTGCTAGGCTGGACGACTCGCGGTAAACCAAGACCGGCGAATGGAGCATGAGAAGCCGGCGAATCTACCAACACATCTCCGCACTTCAGCTGTACGTGCGTGAAAATGAACCTACGATTATCTACTTCGTCTAGAAGACAACTACGTTGCTGACCTCTGGCGGACACTGGAGAAACTTACTTAGAAACATCGTATGATCCACTATAGTCCAATGGAGCAAGATCAACGTTCATCGAAATCCACAAGTTTTGCAGGCATCGTGACGTCACGACGTGTGTTTTGTTTCCCAATAACAACAATGAAAATCCCTATATAATGGCTATGCTACAGTGTAAAGACAGACTATTCTACCTTCGACGATCTACGACAGGACATTGCCATGGAGCTGGGCAATGGCTAGGAAAAGGACTTGTAAATGTTTCGTATTTCGTCGCTTAGACGAGTGGAGTCATGGACTCTAACTTTTTTCTTTAATCTTCGAACTTAGAAAATATTCTGTTTTAAAATTTATTAAATTCTTTTTTTGATCATCTACTTAAATTTAAATGTCGCCGCTCGGGCGCTAGTCTTTTTATTGTACTTTTTCACGTATATATTTTGGGTTACGTAATAATTAGAAGTTGTCAGATTTATATTTATTTGTTTGAATTTGCAGAGTATTCCCGTTTTTGTTTATTGTAACTTTTGGTATTAGCATATTTAGTTAGAATTAACGTAACGAGATATAACCTTTTGAAACTTGAATTATTATAACTTTGTAACGTAAGTTCCTTTTGAACAACTCAGTTTGTTTGTTTAGTTTGGGAACTGTGTGTCCCATATTCTGTCAGGTCGAATAGTCCCGTGGGTGATTGGCTTGTGTCTGGTAGTCAATCTCTCACGTTTATGTAAAGTTTGTAATGTATTTCGTCAACATTTACTTTTCTTTAAATTTGAGATATCGTTTTCTGCGCATAACGAAACTTTTTGAACAATATCAAGGTGCCCATTAGGCCCTTATAACTTTTGTAACACATTTAAATAATTACTCTGTAGTTTTGTCTCATATAGACCGATCTATCAATTTTGTGATAGATATCATGTTTCCTTTTTATTTAAATACTTGCACAACTTAATGTCGTAAAGTTGTTTACTTCGAGTATGATTTCCAACAGAACTCATTATGATATAATGAGACCATTTGTTTTCATCTGCGCTTTTGTCATTTATTGAATAAAATTACTCTTTGTTGAATTTACGTATTTTTACAGATTCCATTTATGTTTATGTAGTTTATATCCTCTCCCTTTATTACCTTCTCATGGTCGAGGTAATAACAAGACGTAGAGAGGGTGTAACAATGAGAATGACGCTTCTTCTAAAGTTAGCTTTCCTCATCCATAGCACATTAGCGTATTTAGTATATATATACGTGTAACCCGAACGGGTAGTAAATCTCAGTGCTACAAAAATATAAATACCTTCCTTATTTCTACCCTATTAAGGTGTGATGGAAGGGGTTGCGAGAAAAATCCAGTGTTTTTTGGAGTTTTATGACAAACCATTATTTTTTTTCAAAAATAAATAAAATATTGCTCCAGTTCAAACATATAATTTAATTTTATTCACATGTTGAACTCAAAATTGATTAAATATCGGTCAAGGGTGTTCTAGAATATAATGACAACTTTTTATATCTTTATTTAAAAAGTTTGTTAGATAATGCTCTTTGCAGATATTCAGGAACTGTGTATATCAATATGTGAATAAAATTAAATTCTATATTTGTACTAGGTGACCCGGCGGTCTAGGGGTAAGGTGTCAGACTTCTGTGCTGGCGGCCGGGGTTCGATCCTCGGTCCCGGCAAAGATTTTTCTGATTACCAAACCCTTCCTTCACCTCTGACAAGACATCTTGTGAATGTGAGGAATTCCAGGCCTTCCACCGTGGTTCGGATCCCACGTTAAACTGTAGGTCCTTCATTTCATCTCACAATCACCCTACCATTACACATTAGCGTAAGTGCGTATAGCCCGAACGGGTAGTAAGACGCGGTGCTAATAATAATAATAATAATAATATATTTGTACTAGATCAATATTTTATTTTGGCCAAAAAAAAATATTTGGCCATAAAAACTGAAAAATACTGGATTTTTCTAGCGTCCCCTTCTATTCCACCTAAATTTAGTTAAATTAGATGGTCCAGACGAATAGTAGGACGCGGTAAGGAAAAACCCAAAGCGATTTTGGTTCCCATTAACTTCAACATTGACTATGACACCTAAAGTATACCCTGAACTATATTTACTTGTAAGTTTTTCAAAGAAAAAAGGTTATTTTATTTGTTTTGAAAGCAGTCACGAAAGCCAAGCTGGCAGCACACGAAGGCCTTGTTAAATTTTTGTCGATGGAGCTCACAATACGCGGTATTATAAAAGATATTGATGTCTCCACGAGCCTCGCTGGTCTCATCGAGTTCCTCTCCAAGTAAAGTACTTGCACACTCAAGTGTTGAATGGAAACGAAAGAGAAAGTCGATATTTCGATTCAAGGAGGGATGTTCTACATTCATCAACGAATGGGGGTGCGGGGGTACAATTCAGGACAGAATAATAGTCAACGCCCGTATTTAGAGAAGATTCCTCTTTAAAGGCACGGAACTCAGAATAAAAAATATATTTATATTTTGAAAAAATCTTTGTGGAATATTTTATGAAGTTGCATAATTTAATGTAAAGCTCAAACTTTATTGAATACATCCGTATTATTTAGGAAATTCCAAGCTATCAAAAATAACTTTAATGTTATATATTTTATCAATCATTTTAACACCCCTCAGAATTAACCTCAAGAAATAATTAATTTTACTTAAAACTCACCACCAACCACTAGTAATTTTAACAAACTTGTCGTTTCCCTCAAATACAATAATTATATAACACCAAAAAAGGAATGCCAGGCCTCCACCGTGGTTCGGATTCCACGTTAAACTGTAGATCCTTCATTTCATCTCGCAATCACCCTACCGTTATACATTTGCGTAAGTGCGTATAACCCGAACGGGTAGTAAGACGAGGTGCTAATAATAATAATAATAATAATAAAAATACCAAAAACACGGAAATATATTCAAATGTATGTTATATTTAATATTTATCATTTTATTTGATGATGATAATAGTGAATATAAAATAATATTACATCAGCAATATTTTTTAAGATGAAAATTATTGTTATTTGCTGGGTTGTGGATTTTCAATAACTTTAGCTTTATTTACTAACAATTTTATTTCGAAACTACATAATACCGATTTAATAATTATTGTTATGTATTAAAGAATAGCTTACATCAAACCAAAATATCTCAATATTTGTACAACTCCGTACTTAATCCATCCTCACTAAATTTCTCCACATTTTCCTATCCAAGCATACTCCCTTAGCTTAAATAATATCCATACACTGAATCATACATGGTACTTAATTTTTAAAACTACCAATGTTTCTCTTTTTCAAATTCCCCACACATTCTACCTTGATTTATTCGCTTCGACACACTATTCAAACTGATCCTCTCAACATCCCCAAAACAACGTTTATTTCACACTGACCTATTGGTTTTCCTTTCAAACTTCTTCAGCACCCATTCTTTACTCTTTCCATGCAGGTGTTTCCACGTACATTTCTTAGTTATCTCATTTCAACCGCATTCACCTTGCTCTTGTGTTTCTCCTGAAAAATTCACGCTTCGCATCCATAAAGAAATGTTGGTATTAACACAATTTTATACACTGCCATCTCTTCCTCTTTTGATACTACTTCATTCTTCGTGATAATCCACATACATCAAACTATTCTCAGAGATGTATTCACTCATCTGTCGATTTCACCATCCAGCCTTCCATTTTTACAGAACATTCAGCCCAGTTACACAAAATCATTCACTTATTATAACACTTTTCCATTTATACTAAACTGACAACCATTTCCTGATCCGGAATTATCAAAAACGGTTGCCTTAGTTTTGAAGACATTATACAAATATCCATTCTGCCTTTCACCAAATTCAAACAATTTCAATGCATTCTGAAAGCCACTTTCATTCTAAGCCATTAATACGTCATCTGCATATAACAGCACTATCATATTCACATTGTCCATTTGTACAACAACCACCTCCTCACAAGCATCCCTCATACACTTATCCATGAATACGCTAAATAACCGTTGAGACATAAAAAAAATCTTTTATTAACACCCCGTTCAATGTGTAACCATTCGTTCAAAGCTACATCCACTATATTATTATTATTATTATTATTATTACACCGCGTCTTACTACCCGTTCGGGCTATACGCACTTACGCTAATGTGTAATGATAGGGTGATTGTGAGATGAAATGGAGGACCTACAGTTTAACGTGAGATCCGAACCACGGTGGAGGCCTGGCATTCCCCACATTCACAAGATGTCTTGTCAAAGGTGAAGGAAGGGTTTGGTAAACAGATAAATCTGTGCCGGGACCGGGGATTGAACCCCGGCCGCCAGCACAGAAGTCTGACACCTTACCCCTAGACCGCCAGGTCACCTACTACATCCTCTATAAAACACGCTTTATTTCCATCATAGACCACCATTATTGCATGTACTAACTTTGCATCCACAACATACTCTCTAAGAATATTCCCTAGCATAGGCTATTCCTACTCACACGATCGTACGCTTTCTTCAGATCAATGAATGCCAAATAAATTGTCTTTCTTACTGCCATACATTTATCAATCACTTGTCTTAACGCAAATACCTTATCCATGCAAAATTTACTTGGCATAACACCACATTACACATTCCGAATCTTGTCCACAGTTTTTTCACTCACACTCCGGATTAAAATTCTCCCAAAAACATTTTGTCGGATATACTCAACAAACTAATAGCCCTATAGTTGTTAAATCCATTCTTACTGCCGTTATAGCAAAATAATTGCTCGTGAAATGGTACAGATTAATTTTAAAATAAATGTATTGTCTAGCATTAAACTTCAAAATATACTAAGTATTATAATGTTTTTTTTTTAATTTTACAAAAATTCGCCGAGTTTTAGATATGACATTTTAACAAGGACTTCCATTGTAACTCTAACAAATATTCTACCAGTTTTTGATTTAATTTCAATAAAGACAACCATTATTTTGATATAAACAAATGACCCACACACAAATACGTTAAAGTCCACACCCAACGTTTTATTTTGGATTGTAATCTTCCATAAATGTGGGTTGTTTTCCATTAGTTAAATTGTGTTGTTTCACCGCGTATTCGGTACAAAATGTGGTTTCGTCGGGGGATCTGGTTTTGGGGTATACTATAGTCAATTTACTCAACATACATACATACATATATATATATATTAGTTAAAGTCTGTTATCCTTTCAAGTAAAAACCACCATACCAATTGTTTTGAGATTTATCATATACGTAGCTGTCATCCAATTAACATAATTATAAACTAATTAAAGTTTGCCTCCAATATTTTGTTCCAAGATGGCAGCTACACTACACTTATTTTTGGTCGTTTTCTCAGCTTCCGTTTATTGTATTTTCACTTGACCTAATTTGAAATGTTCCAAGTATAGATTAAACATTGCGGCCATATTTAAAGAAAATTGTGGCTATAGAACACTAATTTTCAGGCCGTCCGGTGTTCTAGTTCCTAAACTGTGGGAAGTTTAACAATGGAAACTGTGTCATATTAGTAATAAAATTGCAATATTTTTTTGTTATTACATTTAAGAATTGCTTAAATAAGTAGTTTTTTTAATTTCTGTAAAATAAATTAGCACAACAATGTCTAACATTCTAGATTAAAATATAATTTTAATATTCGGTATTATTGTAAATAAAAAATTCCGTTTGAAGAACAGGTATAGTAGCCCCATGGCTTCTTTGGTGCTGAGTGACAGCTCAAAGCTGACTTCTGACAGCCAACATTTAGGCATATACCTAAATTTTGACCGTCAGAAGTGACAGATGCTAAACACATGTTTTTGCAGATCATATGGTTCAGCGTAGGAATACATAATTTGGTCTGGTAACTTTTCAAAGCATTTAGCTGTCAGCTGTGAGCTGTCAGTCAGCACCAAAGAAGTCATGGGGTCACTGTAGTTAAATAGTTCAATATAAGTTTAAGTCTATAATCTTATTTATGTGAGCTGTGAGGTATAAATTTGTTAAATGCAAGAATTATTTTCATAAAATTAGACGAATTATGTGTATAGCCCGAACGGGTAAAAAAAAAAAGACCTGGTGGAAAAAACAACATGAATCTAACCGTACTTGATAGCGCCCTTCTATTCCATGAGGCAACTTGCACTACACTACTATAGGAAAAGTAGTATCAAAACTATCTCACGGCGTCAGTTTTAAATCTAGCCAATGACACCCTTATATTCTGTGAGGCAACTTGCTTTACAAAACTGTATGAAATGTAGTATCAAAGATTATCTCACGGCGTCAGGCTTATTTGTAAATCTTAAGCAGATTATCTTGTTGGCCACAATTTTGTTTAATTATCTCTAAAAAATTTCTTTCCTGCCATAATCTTAATATATTCACTTTCATCTCATATTAATTTTAACATCTCACATTAATTGTAGTTAAAGATGAGTTAGTTTCACTTTTTCATGAATCTTTTTTATGAGCTAAATAAAAATTAAAAATTTTAATTTGATGAGGAAATATCTTCAATCTCAATTATTGGAATGCGCAATATTTTGAAATAACAAACTAGTTCCTAAGTAAACCGGGCTTACTGGACGTCTGAAAATCGTCTCATTGGTCCGATAGACACCCTATTAGTCCGGATCTTATACGGTTAACCGAATAACTTAGAAACGTAGTTAAGATCTTACTGATTATTAATTTGAAACAATGTTTCTGTAATAATTCTTAAATATTATTATTATTATTATTAGCACCGCGTCTTACTACTCGTTCGGATTATACGCACTTACGGTAAGGTGTAATGGTAGGGTGATTGTGAGATGAAATGGAGGACCTAAAGTTTAACGTGGAATCCGAACCACGGTGGAGGCTTGGCACTCCCTACATTCACGAGAATACATAAATAGTTGTGCTTTGTGTACTTTTTTTATATATGTCACACCACATTAGTGAAACCATCCATTCTATAATTTGGGAATCGGGAAAATCTCAAGTCCATTTTCGTGAACTGGTCTTTTCTATTGATCATCACACGAACAATTTCAAGAATTATAGTTCATTTCATGAAATAGAAGTTATTTGTCTATACAACAAACTTGATTAAAATTGATTTTCTGTTATTATATGTTAAGAATAATAAACCAACTCTCTAGCTTAACCTAACCTTCTATTCTAAAAGGATTAAAGGTTTGAGCCAAACATTGTCTTCCTTTGTTCATTTCCTGGGACGGGCAAAAGCTCGTTCAGTTAATGAGCTGGGCAGCTCCAAGCACCACTAAATCATTAACTAAACAGGTTTTTGCCCAGTCAGTGAAAATTAACAAGTGAAAAAGTCAGCTCAAGAGAAGGGTAGAAATCTAATTAGTTGATTAAATGGCTAATTTCGCTTTAGGAGTGTAACATTTATATTTCAAAGCAAATATGCTTTCATTTTTTTTTTAACAAAAAAGCAGCATATTTTATCAAATGAAATACATGTCTTGAGCTGAGTTGACTATGTAAGTGAAATGTTGTCCATGTGTCTCCAAAAACTATCCTAGAGTAAAATAAAATATTCAAATTTGAAAATTTCAGTATTTAAGTAAATGTTTGTTTCATTATTTGATTCTCGTTTTAAGTGTCATTGAACGTATTATGGTGTAAATACACAAACCAAAATAATGTATCGGTTTATTCTATGTAAAACAAATTTTGAGAAATCACTATAGATATTCGTAAACGTGAGATTAACATCGCTTAAGTTTAAGAGTATCATGTGTGGCGCATGTAGCATATATTGTAATTAAGTCTTATATGAATAATAGGTTAAACAATTATATCATGAAATTATCTCTCTTTTTTCTTTTATAAATGATCAAGATAAAATATTAATTATCGTAGTCGTATTTTATCGAAATAATATTTGGAAAATACATTATTAGAACTGATGGTGCAAATTACACTATCTATAAATACAATAAATTATCATTTACCTGGATTAGTGGCTGCTTACTAATGTATTTTTTACCCTAAAAGGTTTAATTATTTCTATGTTGATACACAGTGAGTTTTTGTATATACTTTATTGAATTAATCAATATTTTGCAATAGTTATTTTACCTCTATATATTTTTAATAGCAACCTCAATTATGTAAAATTCGGCTACGTTAGAGATATTAATTAAACATAATTGAATTTGTAAAATATAATTTAAATACATAAATATGTATTCTATTGGCTGATATTCAAGATTGTAAAGCTATTTAGGAATAAAATAAGTTTTCCTAATTAAACGGAACGTATATTAAGCTTCCAATACAAGTGACCCAATTACAGCTAATAAATATTACATATTACTTTAATTTCTTAAAATTTAAATCACACACACACACACCTATCTAGACATATGCAAGAACTTAGCGACGAAAACAACAATTTGAAGTTGACTAATGGAACTCGGACGAAAATTGACACGAAACTGTTAAAATTATTAACGAGATTCTTACAAAGAAAACATATATCAACCTAATTATTTTTCATAAAACAGTAAGTCTACACAATTAACGTGATAGATATTCACAAAATATACAAATAAACACATAATAATTATGTAACCAAACGAATAATAATAATAACAATAAAAGATGGCTTTGGTTCCTACCTTGTTGTCGTCATGGGCTCGCCTTGGATCACTGATGAATACGTCTGCGGTGAAGGTAAAAATTATAAATAAAAAATTTGAAGTAAAAAATTAAACTTAAATAACTTAAACAAGTTATGAACCTAAATATTAAAATAATATTTTTTTAAAAAAAAGGTAGTGAAATGTACAAACAAATTTTGGAAAATAATTCAAATTATGAAACCCAATATCTAATGAAACGAACCCACAAACCAAGAGAGGATATGTGTGTTTATTAAGGGTGCCCGATTTAACTGTTGAGCTGTTAATTGGGTGAAGAGGGAAGGAGGCTCGGTTCTTGTTATGAAGCTGGTAGCTGTTCTGCTCGGTGTGGCCGGTAACAAACACAACGCGAGACGACTTCGCTGGGGGTCCCTGTCTATAGAACTGGGGGTCAAGGGGTGAGATATAGAGGAAGAGGGAGGGGGAAGAAATGTGAGGGAGAGAAACTCGAGCATGTGCAGAGATACAGCCACCTGTTAGCCCTAAACCAGCGGGCGGAGCATTGTACCTTCAGCCACCCCCTTTTCCACCCCCTCACCGAACTTTCTATGAAAAAGGCTCATTTTACTGGGTCAACATGTATTAAGGAAACGTACACTTGAAAATTCTTCCTTTTTTTTTTTTAGCGCCGTGCCTTACTACCTGCTCGGGTTAAACGCATATATAATTAATATGATAATGGGTTAGGGATGAGATAGGTTGAACTTAGAGGGAGTTTACCCGCATCTGTGTGGAGATAGGGAGTAGTTAACCGTTTAGGAAAAAACCACCCTCGGTACACCCAACCGGGATCGAACTATAATATCCCCGTCATTGGCAGTTTAGTCTATTGCGAGAGCGACGCCTTAGACCATATGGCCACCAAAGGGTTTTTATTATTCTTTTACAGTACCTTAAGACTATATAGGTATAAATAGTATTTGTAGTAGTAGTAAAGTAGTAGTAATAGTAGTAGTTTTTTGTTGTATCAAGAGTACATATTAAACATTAAACATGGTCCAGCTAGGCACAATGTTCTTATCAGCTGATGCCTCATCATAAATGCCATACATATGTACATGTAGTAGTAGTAGTAGTAGTAGTAGTATCAGTAGCATTGTGAAGTTCATAATAAATATAAAATTTGCGCCATGATTTACAATACTTTTGGGTTGTACACATATGAACCAATTAAGCTAGTGAGCTTAGAAGGGAAAATGAGGAATGTATAATATGTGTACCCGCATTTTTGTGAAGGTAAAATGGAAAATAACCTAAGTACACCTGATCGGAATAGCGAGCCTCTATCTCCTGCAATAGTCTGTAATTTCACCTGAAAGGTAACTTTAAATTTTAAATTTACAATTTCAAGATGAACATTTTCGTGCACAGAGGTAATTAATTTTTAAATTTGTAGACCTCTGCTTTGGATATATATCGTTCAATGTTCATGACAGACAAACAAACTCTTTATTTTATTAATATTGCTTTTATTTCAACCCAGTTTTTAATCAAGCTAAAACCCGCCTCGGTGCCGTAGTTGGCTAACGCGAGAGCTGTGTGTTGATTCAGACTGTCGAGAACGAGGAGGTCGAGGCTCGAATATCGGTCGGGTGCACTAGAGGTTTTTCTTAAATAGTTTTCCCACTCTCCCTCCACGCAAATACGGTATCATTTCCTTGAAATTCAACCTTCCCAATTGCTAATCCATTCGCGTAATTAGTACTTAAGCGTATTAACCCGAATGGCTAGTAAGACGCGATGCTAAAAAAAATATTAACGTGTAAAATTTTAAAATTATAACTTTGCGGTGCATTGAATTTTTTTTTTAATTGTGGACCTCTGCATGCGGTAGATATTGCGCTATGCTCATGACAGACAGACAGACAAATTCTTCATTTTAATAATCTAGATATTAATTTGCATTCTATGTAGTCAATCCCAAGTGGTTTCCCCATTTTCCTCCGCGTAAACTCTTGTACTTTACCCTCTAAATCCGACTATTCTCATCATATCACTACTCTGGTGTAAATAAGAAGATATCCCGAACGGGTAGTATAGCTTAGCGCGCGCACACACACAAAAACACACACACACAGATTGTTTCGTTGTGAACCCCACTTTGTCACAAGTAGGAAGTAGCGACCTAGTTCCGTCGCGCTGGCCTCAAACCCTCCAAAAACACCCCCATATCCCCTACTCCGGAGAGAGAGAGAAAGAGAGAAGATGGTTTTTATGACACAAGAGTCGACTATTGTGTTTCTAGCTTGGGCCCCCCGATGAAGTGTAAAGGAGAATAAGCCATTTTCATTGTGCGTGCTAGCTTGGCGTCCTCAAGTGTCATGTAGGCTTGAAACACACACACACAAAGTACTCCTCGTGAATTATTCAAATTTGTTTAATAGTAGTATTCTGTCAATTAAGATATTCATTTATTCATAACTTATAAATAAATTAACGTAATCGCAACCGGTGCTATTTTATTAACATTATAATAGCTACATCAGTATTTGTTAATACATTTTTTTTATGATAGCCTCGAAACAATATTATCTATTCTAAATAATAAAGTTATAACCATAACAAGAAGTTAAATATACACCAATCATTAATAATTTTAGCTATTATAATCTTATTTCATTTTTAAATATATAAAACAATTTTTAGAAATATTTTACTAATAAGCTTATTATTAGCACCGCGTCTTACTACCCGTTCGGGTTATACGCACTTACGCTAATGTGTAATGGAAGGGTGATTGTGAGATGAAATGGAGACCTACAGTTTAACGTGGAATCCGAACCACGGTGGAGGCCTGGCATTCCCCACATTCACAAGATGTCTTGTCAGAGGTGAAGGAAGGGTTTGGTAATCGGATAAATCTGTGCCGGGACCGGGGATTGAACCCCGGACCCCTAGCACAGAAGTCCGACACCTTACCCCTAGACCACCAGGTATACTAATAAGAGTATTATTATATTTAATATTATCACCGCGTCTTACTGCCTGTTGAGGCTATACTCATATAATATAATTATTCTAATGGGGTAAGGATGAGGAAGGAAGCATTTTAGAGGTAATCTACCAGCAGTTATATGAAAGTGGAGGGGCAAACCATTTAGGAAAAACCATCTTCAGTACACCCGACCGGGATTCAAACCTCAATCTCCACCCCGTCTTCAGCAGGCCAGTCTAACACGAGAGCTTAGACCGTTCTGTCACTTAAGCTAGTATTAAGATAATCAAAATGTGCATTCTATGAATCCATTAACTATACTATTATAATACTTATGATAAAGATTTAAGATCATAGATATATTTTAAGCACTAATTTTGGGCCCATCATAAAATTGTCTACACCAATTTTATAAACATTCAATAAGGACTGTTAAATTTTATGAATGTAAAATTATTACACAAGTGTAAATCTTTGCATATTTTGGCTGCACCTTTGGAAAATTTCCTTTATTCAGATTCGGAAATGTTGGCAATCCTAATTACTGATGCTATTATATAGTTTTTTTTTACATCCATTACTGTTTTCAGCCTATGGCTTGGGTAAATCCAAATTTTTATCAATGATACATTTTCGGACATGCCAGGAATCGAGCCCGGGATCGTTAGCTCAGTATACAGACACACTATCGACTGTACTAAGGTTTTAGACTATTGTATAGTGTGAAAAACAGATAAAGAGTATTATAAAGTTGCCTCACGAAGCCGTAAATAAATATGGCAGAGCCCAGGGACTCCATAGACCATAGTTTGAAAACCACTGCTCTAAACAGTATCTTCTTCACCCCTACCTTATGAGTGTAAATACCTATATATAAACATCACTGTGCATCACGTCTTATTACCCTCACAGGGATTTTAAAAAACATATTTAGAGAAGATATACTGACATTTCCATGTAGGGAGAGTAGAACACCGTAGTATAACGTCCCCCATTTTATCTTTGTACCCGGTAGCCAACACTAACTACAGCACTACCGCGGCACCAATAGGGGGTTACATGGTTGGGATGGACCCCGAGCGGTAGGGGTTGGAATGGGTAGTTCGTGGGGAGTGAGACTGGCGAGTTAGTCCAATAATGTATATTTATTAATCTATTCAGATGACTAAACTACTACATGAGTCATGAGTCACCGGGTAGATCTCCAGTGACGAGGGAGCATGCACGATTGCGGGGCTCGCAACCTATCTGTAGACCCGAGTTCGACCCTCCGATGGGGGGGGGGGGCCACCAAATCATATTTTATTCCCTCCGTGGTTTAGTCAGTCGTTGCTCGATGCTGACTCTCATGCATCAGCATGGCTTCTCTTCATCTGGGGTGAAGCTCCTCCCCTACTTTTTTTTTTATCAACCAATCACTAAACAAGATGTCATTACTATTACTTAATCTTACTAATCTCGATGTCCAACAAGCCAGGAAGGTCCATCGGTCGCGCCGCACTCGCTCGTCAACAGGATACAATATATTTGAGCTATATGCTATTCTCAGCAGGATGGCAACCCAGCACCCTTGACTTCCAAGGAAATGTACAAGCGTGGGTTAACCTTTTGCCAGAATAGACCTTAAAATAACTATGCGCCTACAATATATACTTTTGATTAAATTAGTTTTTGAGTCGTGTCCTAATAAAATCATATCGATGCGAAAATAAATTCTAGAATATCTTTGAATTTGTACTATATTATTATTTTTCTCTCTCCACCTTCTAAATGAAATATTGTGTATTCACATTATAAACATATATAGCTATTGGCATTAAAAAGTAAAAAATTTTAAAATATATATATACACCTCTTAATTAAAAAATATTTCTAGTTCTCTTTTAATATTTTAAACCACAAAAAAAAAAACTCGGCTAGCATGCCATATCCAGCTTTAGGGCCTGTAACCAAACATAATTCAGCCATTTATTGTTTTATTGATTAGACTCAGAATCTGAGTGCTGTGTATAATTTCAATTGGGGTCGCAGTAACGCCCCTGGTCACGTTCAATATGTACAGCGAGCGACAAGCCAGCAACGGGGGGCCAAAACCTACTCATCATGCAAATATGTGCCCATGTCAAACTAGCATGCATACCGTACAGTTCAATGAAAATATATCTACTAAATTTAAGAGTGTCTTCTTTCAATAGAGAGAGAGAATCACTTCCGTCCAAACAAACCTATGTTGTTTTAAATGTTGGATTATTTAAAATGATTATGGATTAGGAGAGTATTACTGGAAAACAAGTTTTTTTAAAAAAAAATAGGTATATGTGTATGTGTATATGTATATGTGTATATATATATATATATACATATTTTTAAATATGTAGACTATATATATTATATATATGTATCTCCTCGCCTCATTGGTACACTTTAATACATTACGTCCCAGGTGCCTCCAAAGCGTAAGTCTCACCTGTCTGTGTTATTTTAAAAGAGCTTAGTTCCATGGGTGACGTCGTCTCGAGTCTATTGACACATGTAATCTTGACCATTTTTCCCCCATTCTCTAATTTTTTTTTCATTTTAACTACTTGATTTTTGCCCTATTTGATTTTTGGTTTGAATCCCCGAGAGGACGTTGTTTTGTGATACTGCTTCGGGAGGAATTGTTATTTGGGAGCATTTTCTACCTCCTCTTGCGTTGAAATATTGTAGGATATTGTGTATTTCCCGTTCTTTAAAATATGTTTATATAATTTGTTTCAAAATGAGTATAAACGATGCACAAACGTAAAATCTTACAAAATTCCTCTTGTAATAAAATGATGTATGTATAGTACTCAACTTGAATGCGAGTTGGCTCCTCAACAGCAGCACTGAAGAGGCTTACAAGGGAAATGAGGAGTGAGATACCAATGCCAGAAGTTACCAATGCACATCAGTTTACCAAGAGACACCTTCACTCCATTAATAACAAGGACTGGCTGTATATTGAATTTTATTACTACCAGTAAACCCTTGTGAAACTTTTGCAAATTCAACCTTCCACACACACACACACACACACACACACACACACACACCTCTCCCCCCCCCCCC
>CABFOV010000091.1:212361-240871 GCA_902141375.1 Timema poppense
AAAAAAAAAAAGATTTAATCTTTTGTTGGGTTGTTGAAATTAAATACTCAGCGAAGTGTATACACAAAATAGCAGAGAGAGCTTATTTTCGGTAATTGATACAAAAATATTATTAGATTTTTCTTTTAACTTAAATTTTAAACAAACAGTGTGTTTTAATCTAAACTGAGTATGTTATGTCAGAAGTCGGTAAAAACCTCTATCCACTGATACCTTATTCATCGATGTAAGCTTTGTATTAGTTGAGAAAAAAGGATGTTAACATAAATAATATATAGGATTTTAGTTCATACCTCTGCCACTTTCTTATTGTTCAGAGCCATAAGCCATAATATAAATAAAAGTAGCAAAAATGTATAATCCATACAAGAAGATATAGTGCATTGCAAACACTATATATGACCAGAGATAGATCTGTGCTAGATGAAAATTAATCAAAAGATATTAAAGATGTGTCATTAAACAATAATAATTATTGCATAATAAATGTTTGTATTACCTTATTAAGAATGTTACCCAAATAACAAATAAGAGGACTAAATCAAAACCATTATTATTTGTTTATGTAATAAGAATTAAATATGGTTTGTTATCTGAGCTGTCAATCTAAAATACTATCATCAGAGTCATGATAGCCTAACATTAACATAACATTGCAGAATGCTAGAATTACGTTGATTTAATGGTTCCAATCGTAAGGCTTTAATATTTCGTTATATAGTCATAATATTTACCAACACGTTGGTCACATATCACATAATGAGGGAGAAATATGTTGGTTTGTATACATATATATATATATATATGGCCAATTTATTATACACTTCATTCTTAATTAAGTTATTATTAATTACCTCTTTCATTAATTTTATAAATAATGTATTCACCTGAGAAGAGTGAATTGTACTTTAAACATTAATTATTAATCAGCCAACTAGCGTAGACCTCGGTGGTCTCGTGATAAAATGATTGTCTCCAGAACCTGAAGTTCATGGGCTCTAACCCAGCTGAGGTCGACGGATTTTTAAATAACGATAAAAAAAATCCGTAGCACAACTTTCTTCGGAGGGGAAGTAAAGCCATTGGCCCCATGTCGATTGTGGCATGTAAAGTAACCCTGAAAAATATCTGAAAATACATTTCCCTGCAAATGTGTAGGCTCTTGATCATAGAAATTCTCGTGTACTGATATAATCAGTTAGTTCATAATGTTTACTTTAATACCTCAAATAAGTGACAAAACTTTTTACCTTTCCTGCATTTCACTATCAAACGTACATCATTTAAACTGACTCGAACTGAAATTTAAAATTGTGTCCATACAGGAAATATATTTCAGTGAATTTTGACCAAAGGTGGTAGAAATTTTACAGGCAAAGTATATTATTAAAAATTTATTTATTTCCTGCAATGGAAAATATTGCAGTCAATGGTAATACATTTTTTTAATCAAACAATCAGATAATTATAACATAAAATGGGCTTCATGGAATGCAGCAGTATTATTTGTTAAATTTACTATGTGTTGTGACCTCTCGGAGATAAAAACTATAGTTGCGATCGTAAAAAAAAATGTATTCAAGATTTTATTGGATGTCGTGATTTCTTCGATGCAGCCTGTGTGTCCTTATCTCGGCCTAGAGCCTAAATAATTTACTGATCTGATACAAACATTGAATTTTAAGGTTTTGTTTTAATACGGTTCCCCCAAGTGGTTTTTCGAAACTATCTATCCAACCCTAACATTAAGGGTGGCTTACTTAAAGTTTAAAAGATAAAAAATAAATCAATTTCTTTGAAATTGGCTCAAACTATTTTGATTTATATTCGATTCTCAGAGGGAAGTTTAAATTAGAAGATATTTCAAATTTTGATAATATACCCACATATCTTTGAGATATGAAATAACCTATCATGCCAAAGTTTTAGGACAATTGTTATAAATAAAATAAATTGGTTGAAATATTTTTTTATAAATCCAATAATTTTCGAGATTTACGCAAATATATTTTTAGCCAGAGGTCTGAGAAATAGGAAATTGGTGGACAGAGACGTTCTATATTGCTCATTGTTTCTGTAAAAGTGAATATTATTTCATCTATGCTCTTTGGTGGACAGAAAAGTTCCACTTTTCTCAATGTCTTAGTAAAAGTGAATATAATTTTATCTATGCCCTTTGGTGGACAGAGAAATATGTAATAATTATTGTCAAAAACCAAAGCCACACGTTGTAATCATTGCTTTGCTATATTGGTTGTTCAATTAGGTAACATTTTATTAAACGTGTAATATACAGATGAATTGATTGAATGGGTCACTATCATTAATTTCGTTGTCTTTATTAACTTTTTTATTATTGAAAAAGCTATTATTAAAAATAATATTGAGCTGACTAAGTTTGCCTTCTGACACTATCTGCAAGACTATAAAAGCTGATATAAAAGAACCTTATAAATTCGATTTATAAATAAGAAACCTAATTACTGGAGAAAGAATTAAATAAGACTTCAATCTTCACTTTATTTCTCCTTTCATATTTCATTGTGTGCTTCATAGACAACAAAAATAAACCCCAATGAGAACTAATTTCCCTTATAAACGAATTCCTCAAAATAATGCTATATTTACGTGTAGTAATTTTCCTGAGACTTTTTTTGTTAGTAAGGTTCATTTTTAAAAGAAAAAAGTGGAGAGAGTGTTGCGATACATTTTTTTTTTTTAACTTGGTACAAAGTAAGAAAATAGTTTTCTCGTTACAAGACCACACTAGGAATATTTGATTGCCTGAAAGAAGTGTTAAGTAGTATGACAATCCCAGGTTCATGGAACTTTTGGTAATGGTCACAGTAATTCAAGGTCAACCCAGGAAAGTTTTGACTGCTGGGCGCCACCTCTTTGGCGGCAGTGAACATGAACTATAATGAGGAATTCGTTCATTCGCATGATGTAAGGTTGAATATCAACACTCCCCTAGTAAGGTAAGGTTGAATATCAACACTCCCCTAGTAAGGCAAGGTTGAATATCAACACTCCCCTAGTAAGGCAAGGTTGAATATCAACACATCCCCTAGTAAGGCAGACCCGGACTGATAAATCACCGTTCGGACAGGGATCAACTTCAGCCCTTTACTTAAACCACCAATAAATATTACACCCATATGTTTACCATGAACGAATCTGCAAAAACTGATAACAAACAATGTAGACTAACGTTTGTCAAAACCATGTAAAATTTTCTTATAGGTTTCCTGTAATAAATCCCAAAAATAAAAATGACTCATACCAGTTAGGAGTACCCACAAAAAAAAGGAATATCCGAATAACTATATTGTATTATAGGGTTATTCCTCCGGTCAGGTATTCTCCCAGCCCTTATTAAGTGTCCAACTTTAATCCTTAGGTAATTAGAATGAAATTAAAATCTAATGTATCACTTATCGGTCTCTGTGAGTCTTGCGACCACACGTTCCAAGCGGAACCTCAGGGGTAGCCAAGTTGGTATGCAACTTGGCAAAACTTCACTCGTGAGTACCCCCAAGTCACCAGTAGTGGGTAGGCAACCACTGAATAAGTACCACGGCTGTGGTTTTTAGTTGGCAGAACACAGTCCGGGAAACAAACTCCAGACCCCAAGATGCAGAGTCAAAAACCCTACAAACCCCGTGTATAAATATAATGGTTCCAACAATAAATGTAATATTTTATAGGTGTCAATTACCAGCTTTAATTAAATCTACAAAATGTATTATATAATAAGTTTAATAAAAAACTTACAAACCAACATCCCAAGTATTAACTTTGATATCAAGCAATTCTAATAAAAAAAAAGGTATTGAATTTTCCATAAAATAATAGTGCGGTGCACTCTATCCTATACAGAATGTTTTTACAATCGGTAATACCTCAGTTATCACCTAATACAACCAGACCAGACAAGGATAAACAATTAACACCTTATAACAAAGGAGAAGTAGTATTCTATAAATTAATAGCACCTTTAAAAGTTATAAATATCACTAAAATGTTACGACTCAACTTTAATTAAATTAAAATTCTAATTATAGATCCAAAACTATCGGTCTTGTTATACGAGTAAACTACTAATATGCTTAGATTTTTAACACAAGATCTTATGGCAGGTGAGAAAAAAAAAAAAAGAGATATTTACACCATAGAAGTTCCCCAAAACATTGCCACAGATATATCCCTTACGGACACGAGGAATGCCAGGCCTCCACCGTGGTTCGGATTCCACGTTAAACTGTATGTCCTCCATTTCATCTCACAATCACCCTACCATTTCACATTAGCGTAAGTGCGTATAAGCCGAACGGTTAGTGAGACGCGGTGCTAATAATAATAATAATCTTACGGACACAAATTAGTCAAATATCGCAGTATAGATAGAAAAATGTTATCATAAATAACACTTAATTCAATCAAATTAAAGTGTTCTATTATATTAAACTGTCTTACGTGACGTAGTTTTCCCATTGCACGATAGGTCAATTATTTTATTCTAGTCCCATTAGAACTGTTGAAGTTTGTGAACATTACGATAAGTAAAACAACTTTGAAAGTTGTAATAGACAGTACAAATGATAGTAACTAGATAACATTAAAAGGTATACCTTACCTCTGTCACTAAATTTTAACACCAAATCCTCCCAACGGAGACAGAGGGTCTTCCCAGCACAAGCGTTCAAGTCCAACACACACACGCACTGACGAAATCGTACCGCTGGACAGCCGACACAAAACTAGTCTCATTCGCCTAAACAACAACTCACCGGTCATGTTCTGACGTAGGTCACAGATAATACATCGCACCGGTCATGTTCTGACGTAGGTCACAGATAATACATCGCAACCACTGGGTTTTCTGAAGCGTCCTGGTGGATGAAGTAGGCAAAGTTGACGTCACCGCATCGCTGGAAGTATCTGACTATTGTGGGCATGCTACCATAATAAATAAATCCACCTTTAGCGGGCCAGGCTAAATATCTGAGGAGAGTTCCATGTTACGGGAAACGATACAGTAGTTTTTATTGTTTTTATATATTTCTTAATTTATTCAAACCACCTCTGCAGTATTGTGGTCAGAATTCCTGACTACAGATCCAGAGGTACTGAGTTGGATCCCCAGTGCATCCAAGACTTTCTGTGAAGCAGTGTTTCTTGAATGAGATCGCCTAAGATTCGTGAGGACAAATATGAGGAGCTACTTAAATGAGAAAATACCAGTTTCGGGCTAGAAAACTGATATTAATGGTCAGAAAGTTCATTATGCTGTCCCCAAGACAGCCTATATCCACCAAATTTGGCACTATATTCGCTAACAGATGGTAGCCGCTCCTTCAGTATAGTTCAATGGCGATTATTTTATTTGAAATATTTATCACGTACTTTCACAATCGATTTATTTTATCACCATATGATTTATAAACTAACTTAAATCTAAAAAAAAGACCCAGCACCAAGTCAGGGCAGTATTGGTTTTTTTCAGTTTGTATAACCAAACATTGTTTTGGCTAGAGTTTAAAAAAATACCTCACCAGGTAAAACATATAGTTTAATTTCCTTCACATGGTGATCTCAACATTTGTTGAATATCTCTCACAAGCCTAGCAGAATTATATGATAAATATTTTAAATTAAGAGAAAAAGCTGTCGATAAATTCCAGGACACAATGGGCAGATATTCAAGAACTGTTGATATCACCGTGTGTAGAAATTAAATAATATGCGACTATTGAAGTAATATTTGATGTCTTTTGTCCAAAAATGTTTTAATATGAAAATTGCAAGTAGGTATAAACTACACTTTTATAACGTCGCACTAAAATCCCATCTTAAGAAAGGTTCTGAAATAAGTGTCGAGATCATAGATTATTTAGTATATATCATAAACACAGCCAGGCGTTAATCCCTACCCAAACCTTCAAATAGTCATACATCAATTTTTTTTTTCAGATGTCACGTTCGAAAGGTTGTATCAGTTAAATAATAATATAATACATAATTTGTCAATGTTGAGCACCAAATGTTAATTTATGAACATACATGCATACATAAACACACACACACTTACAAATACATACACACATACAAATACATACACATACATACACACACATACACACACATACACATACACATACATATACATACATACACACATACACATACACACATACATACATACATACATTGACATATATACAGACATATACATACACACATACACACATACATACATTGACATATATACAGACATATACATACACACATACACACACACATACAAAATCACGGTAATCCCTTACGGTGTAGGCCAAAAACTGTGATATAGCTCAAAAAACAACTCCGTAATTAATCCATCCTTACTAACTTTATCCACACTTCCCTAACCTTGCATAATCCCTTCGTTGCAACATCTTGTTTAAATAATAAACATAACCTAGTTTGGAAATTTGTATTCTATAACTTTTAATTCCTTTTCTACTATATATATTAAGAAAAAGTACCCTCTTGAACAAATAGGTAAATTATTACTCTTAAATGTTTCACATAATCTTTGTTCTGGTAAGGATATAATCATCTTATTCTTGAGTGGTTACCATTATAATTAGTGAGCTTAGGCCCTACGATAGAATCTTATCATTTAATGAAAACCTCATGAATACGCTTCAAACTAAATCGCAGGAAAAGAAATATATTCCTCAAACCAGTCTCTCAGACATCAGCTTCAAATTAATGGGTCCTCGTTATGAATATGTTTGCAAATTGAATCGTCAAGAATAAAAGATCCCTCTCATTTTTGCTGAGGTTTTTTTTTCTCTTTCGAATAATTATTTAAATTGAATCTGAAGGAAATCTGTACTGATGTGAGAACCTATTCTACCAAAGAATCAGCCTCTATTCTTGGGGTAACGGTACATTTAGATTGGAGAGTATGTGGTGGAGCCGAAATGGGGGGGGGTGAGGGGGAGCTTAGAAGGAGATCAAAGATCTTTTGTAAAATGTTGAAAGACATGGTCATTTTGGCTGATGGAGAACTTTATTTTATTTATTTATTTTTATCGATATATTATTTATTTTTATTAGTAATAGTATTAATAGTAATAGTGAAAGAAGTGGTAGTAGCATTTACAGTTTTAATAGCGACTGTTGTAGTTGTAGTTGTAGCTGCAGTTGCAGTAATTTTTTTTATATTATTATTGTTTACTTGCTTGTATTTTACTAGAACTCCATCTTACTACCCGTTTAGGTTGTACGATTATGTACTAACTATACTGAAAGATTTAAGGATTAGGAAGGTAACATTTAGAGGAGGTATACCAGAATTTTCATAAAGGTAAAGTGTGAAAATATTTTGAAAAAAAACAACCTCAATACACCCAAATGAGATTCGAACCTCAATCTACTCGTCATCGATAGTCTAATTTACTGCGAGAGTAGCGCCTTAGACCATGCGGCCACTTTCTTACTAAATATTATCAATTTTATGAGTTTTTTTGTACTTTTGTTAAACCACACGTACGAGCTATGCGTCATTTGCCGTAATTCATTAGGAATGAATAAGGTAGAATTCAGAGTAGATCTAACCAATTTGTGTGGATAGAGGATGGGAAATATTTTATGAAAATCACCGTCAGTACACACGACTGGTATTCGAACGCTAGACTCCCCGTTAACGGCACTATAGTATATTGAGAGTGATGCCTTAGATCATGTCAGTACACACGACTGGTATTCGAATGCTAGACTCCCCGTTACCGGCACTATAGTATATTGAGAGTGATGCCTTAGATCATGTCAGTACACACGACTGGTATTCGAACGCTAGACTCCCCGTTACCGGCACTATAGTATATTGAGAGTGATGCCTTAGACTATGTCAGTACACACGACTAGTATTCGAACGCTAGACTCCCCGTTACCGGCACTATAGTATATTGAGAGTGATGCCTTAGACTATGTCAGTACACACGACTAGTATTCGAACGCTAGACTCCCCGTTACCGGTACTATAGTATATTGAGAGTGATGCCTTAGACTATGTCAGTACACACGACTAGTATTCGAACGCTAGACTCCCCGTTACCGGTACTATAGTATATTGAGAGTGATGCCTTAGACTATGTCAGTACACACGACTAGTATTCGAACGCTAGACTCCCCGTTACCGGTACTATAGTATATTGAGAGTGATGCCTTAGACTATGTCAGTACACACGACTAGTATTCGAACGCTAGACTCCCCGTTACCGGTACTATAGTATATTGAGAGTGATGCCTTAGACTATGTCAGTACACACGACTAGTATTCGAACGCTAGACTCCCCGTTACCGGTACTATAGTATATTGAGAGTGATGCCTTAGACTATGTCAGTACACACGACTAGTATTCGAACGCTAGACTCCCCGTTACCGGTACTATAGTATATTGAGAGTGATGCCTTAGACTATGTCAGTACACACGACTAGTATTCGAACGCTAGACTCCCCGTTACCGGTACTATAGTATATTGAGAGTGATGCCTTAGACTATGTCAGTACACACGACTAGTATTCGAACGCTAGACTCCCCGTTACCGGTACTATAGTATATTGAGAGTGATGCCTTAGACTATGTCAGTACACACGACTAGTATTCGAACGCTAGACTCCCCGTTACCGGTACTATAGTATATTGAGAGTGATGCCTTAGACTATGTCAGTACACACGACTAGTATTCGAACGCTAGACTCCCCGTTACCGGTACTATAGTATATTGAGAGTGATGCCTTAGACCATGTGGCCAATCAAGTGAGTTATACGTATTTTATAATGTCACTAAAGTCAAATATACTTCAATAAAATGTGCCCCTAAATTATATCTTTTTTTAAAAAAAGTAGAAAAAGGGGGAACAGGGCCAGATTGAATATTTTGTATACTCCTATTTAAACCCAGATATCATTAAATATTTTTAAATTCAAGCTAGATTGATATTTAATTTTTTGCGACTATTTATTTATAAATCTAAAAATTGAAATATTCATGTCCCTGATTTTTCTAATGCCATTCTAATTGAGTTTTTTAATCACAAATTTAGAATTCTAATTAAAAACTTAATATGGTACTAAAACATAATGGCTTAAGTAGTTTATAGTTGGATTAAGTTAAGAAGGACTGACTGTATCTTACAGTTACAAAAGTTGCTAAAACTACTTTAATACATCCATACGTCAGTTCATGTAATCTACAGCTGTCACTTTTGATAGATATAAATACCTATTGAATATTACTAATAATATAGTAAAATGTTATCATTGTAAACCGATAGAAATATGTTTACATATTTTAATTCCTTTCCAAAATTTCTTCTATAGCTATAAAAACTAAATACGTTTGGAAATAAGTTTCTTCTATACAAAAATCTCTGAGCTTCGTTTCTGTCTGGGATCGAATAAGAGTATCCTAGATCTACAGTCAGATTTTTTAACCACTCACTCACTCACTCACGAAGACGTGACTAAATAAAAGAGAAGATAATTAAGTTTATATATTATTTCACAAGAAATGGAAACTTAGTTAATGTAAAAAGCTTTGAAAAAAAAATATGTTTTATTAAATGAGTCGGGTTCGAGATGAGGGTGGAGAGGAGAGGGGTTAAGCAGATTGCTTGGCACTTGGCTGGATGTTACCTTAGTAACCGCTGGAACACAGTCAATATTCAGTCCCCCCCCCTCCCACCCTCTCCATTTTACATCCCTACCTTCCAACTCTCTTTATCTCTATTCTCAGAAGGTTCGTGTAATTTTCTTGTTTGCTTTCTGTACATTCAAGAACAAAACGGTCGACTAGCTAGCTCATTTACATGAGGTAAAATAAACAATTACATTTGTTGATTTACTAAAGATCTTAAAGGTGTTTGTTAGGAACCCTTAAAAGATATATCCAAGCGTGTATGATCTGTAATTTATGGAAAACCTTACCACTTTACGAGAGTGATTTTACTCTCTCAAACAATATCGTATAAATGTAAATTATCTTCAAACATTGTGTAGTATTGAAGCATAGTTTATTTTTAATGTCAACTTTTCCATAATTCATGGATCACAGTTTGGAGGACGTATTGAGTTTCACTTTTTCTCACCAGGGTAACAATATTTAGTGAGTTTTTTTTTATTATTTACGATCTTGAAATAAAAAACTAGTATTTGATATCAGAACGTTCTTACAAGATTTCTACGGCCACGGTACAGTTTTAAGGCAGTAAAAGTGACATTGGCGGATCTCTTTTAGCAAGGTAAATCGACCATTTGGGTATAGATCTATAGGGGTTGCATCAGGTCTCGAAAAATACTGCATTGTTGTTAATGAGATTACGAGATTCTAATCTCAACTGGAAGAGAAAAAAAAGTGTTATTACAAGTAACGTATCACGGTGATTTTCCAATCCTCTCCCCACGTTCATGCAAGTGTAGATCCACAAATTACCTTTCTTATAGACCATAAAATAGTACTTATGTTAAAAAGTATAAAATTATTTTAAAAAATTCCCACGTTTCCTGTTCTCAGTTTTTATCAGGAATAAATGAATGGTCTGAGGTATTGTCGTTATGCTTACCCTTATAACTCATTAGAGACATGTTCCTAAACAAAGCGATAAATAGTTCTACTATCAGGGGGAATTTTAAGATTAAACTTCTTTATTTAACATCTCTGTGAAGTCAACAAGTTCAATAGGGCATGAGGGTTGTTTTAATACAGTACTCACGAGAGTACGGGTTAAGCGAGGGATGGAGAAAAGGGGTGACGGGGTAAGATTAGGGGGGGGGGAGTCTATACGTTATTTTACGTGAGCACAACACAAGAAAGAGGATCTTTTCAGTAGGAGTACGATTCCCAGGGATTACTGGAAGATGAGCGAGAGCTATATACCCCCTCCTTTTCTCCCCACCCCCATCCCTGGTGTGCTTCTTGGCGAGACCTTCTAGAATCCTGAGCCCCCTGTCCTCCCCCCGTGAAAAACTGCTCACAAAAGATTGAAGACGGGGCCTCCCGAGTCTACAGAAGAGCACCCCTATACAAAGCCCCCCTTCTCCCCCTCCAACTAAGACTTTCATTCCAAGAAGTATGAACTCTCATTGAAATGATATGCGGAGAAACGGGAAGGTGGGAAGGGGGGGGGGGCAGAAAAAAACTCTAGCAATTTTTTCACATCACTTCAGAGAAACATACAATGTTTTAGTCTTTCTCTCTATTTTTTTTATATGCTAGCGGCTACCGTCTACATCGCAATACAGACTACCTGTCTTGGATACGAACAACACTCGTCACTTTTCATGTTGTTTTTTATGTGTTTTTTTACTGTAGAATGTACAAGTTTTTATAGTATTTCTCACTTTATAATTATCTCATATTTCCCCATATTCCAAGCAGATTATTTCCCTGGAAAGAGCAGTTAAATTTAAGTTATTGAACTCACTATTTGTGTTATATAATACTAGTAATCATTGCGGTAATTTTCCACGATTTTAAAATCAAACTGTATTCGTTGATAGTACTATTCTTTCTCTGCATCTTAATATCTGTTTGGAATATACGCATAGCCTTGATTTTCTTACAAATTGGCATTCGAAGCACCTTTTTTTTTAATAAAAGACAAACTTTTTTACGGCTAACTTTGGCAACGTGTTACTATATTATTGGTTTTATTTTAAAGGTATATCGATAATGTTACTATAAGTAGAATAGCTCAAGCAAAGAAATCTTTCCATCACAAGAAGATATTACTAACCTCGACAGGCATAAATTTGGAAATTAGGAAACGGTTCCTAGAGCCATGTTTATAGAGCGTTGCGATTTATGGGTGTCAAACATGGACCATCAGCGCAACCTAAAGGAAAATATTAGCAGCATTTGAAAAGGGGTGCTACATAATAATGTTAAAAATATCATGGATGGAGAGGATATCAAATACAAAAGTGCTAATTAAAGCAAATTACGAAAAGAAACGTTGTAAAGGTATACAGTAAATAATTGATAGCATCGCAGTACTTATACCGAGACATGATAGTTTGACGAAGATAATTATAGAAGGAAATGTGTAAGGGAGAAATTCAAGAGGGAGACCGAGATTAGAGTAATTGAGTCAAATAGCGAGCGATGGTTGGCAGAAAAGATGCACACTAATTGCGGACCAACTAATACGGGTGCACACGAAATGCGGAACTCACTCGAGGTTGGTAATAATAACCTTACATGAACTTCGGGGTAAAAATTAAATTCATAATTACTGTATTCAAAGTGGAAAATGGAGGTTAAGTTAGGTTAGGTTAGGTTAGGTTAGTTTAGGGGTTAGGAGTTGAATGGGATTTCAGGTTGTTCCGAAATTCATGTGCACCAACTTTCAGGCAAACTTTATTCCGCAATTCAAGTCCGTCCTAATTGAATGCCTGCTGACAGGTATACTTTATTCCGCAGTATTAGTGCACCCTGGCAGAAAAAGGTACAAAGATATAAATCAAAATTTTGCCACGTATAGGCAAAAGCTGAGAGCTACAGCAAACCAATCCCAAGATTGATTGATGGATAAAGCTCTCATGACCTGACGTATCAATACGTGAAAGTAGATCTAGTAACATTTTATTTATCAGATATGTCCATTCGTAAGAAAATTAGGTTAGGTATGCACCGCTGAGGTGAGAGATGAGGGAGTTAGATTTAAGTGAAAGTGTAGTGGAAGGATAGAAGGGAAGCATTGGGAAAAAATCACTTTATTATAACCAGTCGGGATTCAATCCCTAAACTCTTCGTCACCAACAAACCAGATAAAATGATAACGATGCATTTTTCCTCATTGCTTTAAGGAGATCGCCTTGGTAAGAGAGGATTTGCCAAGCAGACGTTCAGCTCTAACCCAATATTTAATTATACGATGATTTATTACAAAATATAGTTCACGTCAAAATAAAGTAAAATGATTCTAACAGGGATATTCTGACTTAAAAACCCCATCGTTTGAGTTTTATTAATATAATAAAATGTGGGAAAATATGACATTAGTACATTTTCAACGAAATTTTAAGAATACTTGCTCTTCTGTCAGACAATGTGTGATGAAAAAGAAGCTGATATTTAGACTTCCTCTAACAAATAAAGTTTTTTATTAGCTCACACCATACATTTTAAAATTTGAAAACTAACAGCGAGCTTACTTCTTTACCTTTAGATAAAAGGTTTCATAGTTTTATTTCCCTTCTTTCTTATTAACATGAAAAAGGTTGTCTTTAGGTAAAGGATAATACAAGCTTGGACAGATTAGAAAAATAGTTCCATAAAACGACATAGACCACTGTATTTTAAGTCGTGGGGTTTGACAACGATTGATAGGATACTTCCTCGTTGATAGGAACGAACGCCTTCAGGTGCTAGCTTACTTATATTCCATTCACGGTAGGAATTACTCTCTGAAAGGTCTTTTTTCCTATCAATATCCTACTATATAATAGATTTCTGGTAGGGAAAAAGGCCTTTCAGAAAACAATTCCTACGGTGAACGGACTATACTTACATCCATTACGGTTTCCAGCCTGTGGTCAGTTTTTTTTTCAAGCTATATATTTCCCACTACCGGTTGGCTAGACCTGTCGTAGCTTCATATATCTTACAATCTAACTTAAAACTGGGGCAAGCACAACATCCAGTCTCCGGTCATGAATTTATCAATGTGAAAGGGTAAACCCACATTTCACCAATTATACATTTTTCGGCCTTGGTGGGAATCTAATAAGGTACTCGCTAGCTACAATTTAAAATTTAAAATTTAAATGGTGACCTGGCGGTCTAGGGTTATGGTGTCGGACTTCTGTGCTGGGGTCTAGGGTTCAATCCTCGGTCCCGGCACAAATTTATCTGATTACCAAACCCTTCCTTCACCTCTGACAAGACATCTTGTGAATGTGGGGAATGCCAGGCCTCCACCGTGGTTCGGATTCCACGTTAAACTGTAGGTCCTCCATTTCATCTCACAATCACCCTACCATTACACATTAGCGTAAGTGCGTATAACCCGAACGGGTATTAAGACGCGGTGCTAATAATAATAAAATTAAAATGTTTATTTCTTACGATCATATACACGTTTCTTGCACTAAAGATTTTAGTAATAATAAATCTGATTCCCTGCTAGTGGTATCAAAAACAGATTATTATTTATAATTTCTCTTTGTGTTGGCCGAACTTTTTACCTACTGTTCTCTCTCTACTCGGGGTGTAACGTGATCTGAAAGAGAAAGCGAATTGGGATGAGTATTTTTATTTTACAGTTTTCTTAACAACAACAACAAAATGTTTTGCCTAATTAAAGCAAAAATTTCCTAAGCTGAGTTGTCTACTATTAGTAATATCAACAGTTCTTCAATATCCGTCATGATCGTGATGACATTTGAAAAGAAACATTTAAATTAAGATAAAATGCTATATTCAACTTGCGGATACTCATGACAAATAAAGGGTACGGGGGGAAACCACTTGTATCTCTAAAACCACTTAAGGACAGCAGGAAATACTTTTTTTAATTAATTTAAAATATGACAGAGACTTATTTTAACCATAATATAAAATGCATTAGAAAGGTATCAGATGGCATCACTAACTTAATTTGTGTTAAAATTGGACCTTCCCCCTTTTCTCCCCGTACTCTTCAAATGTTCAAGAACTGTTAAGATTATTATATTTCAAAAATTAAACTAAATGCATCTATTGTAATAATATATTCTCTGTTCTGTCCAAAAACTTTTTTTTTGTTATGTATATCTTATTATTTTTTTAGCACCGCTTATTACTATCCGTTCAGGTCAGACGCACATGCTCTAATTACACTAATGAATTAGGGACTATGACAATTGAATTTATAAGCAGTGCACCTGCATTTGTTGGAGAGAGATTGGGAAACAATTTAGGAAAATACCGTCCTCAGTACATCTGACCATGATTCGAACCTCGGATCTCTCCGTCATCGTCAGTACAATCTATTGCGAGAGTGACGCCTTAGACCATTAGGTCACTGAAGTGGTTTTTGTGGTTTTAAAAATGTATACATATTTAACTTAATTCTGTTTCCCTTCCATCTAAACTCAATGGAGTTCAACTTTAACAGCCTAGGCAGTTTTGAGTTTAATTTACCTATCTATATCCAAGTTTAACACAGAGGTTATTAAAACATACACCAATGCCTCTGTATCTGTTGACAGGACCACTATACCACAGATGTAGTTGAATTTGATTATACCTTCTATTTATAAAGTTTCGTGTGTCCCTATCAACCACGGCACAGCGACTACTCGGGTTGCGGATAGAGGATACGGTCTTCAGATCTGAAGAGTTGCTGCGAATACAGGGTGTTCGAAAACTCAAAACCCAAACTGCACATATAGTTTGTCTAAGCCATAAGTAATATAAAAGCTCTACACACTTAAAACCGGCAAACTATGTTAATACCACTAAATTGTGTTCAAAATGTCGGCGTACAGTTCCGGGAGAGCAAAGCTCTGTAAGCATGCGTGTGCCACAGGTTTCATAGAAGTTAGGCGCACGGCATTGTACAGCTTGACATCTTAGAGCACGTCAGCTGAACATGCCACAATATTAATAGTAAAAAACACACCAATCCGTTTAAAAACAGGAATACATTCTGAGGGTCATCATTAGCGGTCCTACATCACAAAAAAGTGCTTGCCATCATTACATGTGCAGTGCCGCGAGCCTAACTTCTATGCAACCTGTTTCACAAGATATCTTGCACAGCTTTGCTCTCCCAGCAATGTACGCTGACACTTTGAACACAATTTAATGGTATTAGTATAGTTTTCCGGATGTAAGTTTATGGGTATTTTGTATTACTTTTGGTTCAAATTATATGTGTAGTTTGGGCTAAGAGTTTTTAAACAATCTGTATATTTAATACGCAGTCGTGGACAGCCAATAGGGGTAAACCTCCAGCTTGGAGGTTGGGCGTGGGCTTGATGAGCCCTCACCTTTAAAAAAAATCCCATCGAGAAACACCCAAAAGTCATGGCTATTCTTGTGGTATTTTTAAAAGCGTAGCAATGAAATCTTGAGTTCCTAATGCCATAAAGTAAGTATTTATAAACATACTTTCATCTGTCTATATAGTGTAATAAATAATTGAGTAAATATATTTAGGAGGTATATTAGGTATGGATGAAGTATTAAAACCTTATCTTAATTGATAGAGGTGCCTGCTGATCAATGGTCCCATGATAGAATCCCGGCAGGACAAAACATTACCTACAGCGAAATATATGTGTTCCTCGCCCCTAATTACTCGTGTAAGTATCGAGTCTTAAGCCCACACATTATTCAGAATATAAAAAATATACCAAGTAAAACAGGTATGATTCTTGAGGAGCAAAATTAAGATAACCATATGTGTGTATTATATTATTAATTTACGTTGGTATTCTTTGAACAATATGTGTCCGCTTGAACAGATTTTATGTCTCTTTTTTTTTAAGAAGGTTCTCTTTCATTTCATTGAATATAGTTTTTGTTTGCATAAAAGATTCGTAAACGATAAGTACACATTCAATTTACAGTCGTTTAAAGCTTTTATACACATAATACTACAAATTATGAAGGTAAAATTCGATTTGAAACATACTTAAAATATAATATTTCTTCGAATTGGTAATTAGCGGCAAACACATTTTCTTGGTTTAGTTGAAACTTTCAAATCAAAAATATTTTACCAAATTTCTAAGAATTTTCTCACGTCTAGTATTGCTTTACTAATTAATACGAGTTTGTCAGAATTTTAGAATCATGGTAGTTATGTTAGTGTGTTTGCTGCTTGCATACCTTATCCGAAAACTGAGGTAGTATTTGATTTCCGCGAAGGGAAAATTCTTTACAGGACCTGACTTTCAATTTTTATTGAAGTAATCGTCTACGTATACCATGATTTTCTTACAAATGGACATTTGAAGAATTTTTTATAAAATACAAACAAATGTTTTATGGCCAAAATTGATTATAGTTTACTATTATTAAATATATTTCAAAAGTTATAACATCAGATAACAGAACGAGACTTATAAATACGTGACAACAGATCTATTAACTTTTTCTAGCTGGTTGCTCTTGTATTCATGTCCATATTTTACTAGTGTCATTGTAATTAGTATAGCTGAGGTTCTATTCCCATACCTAGCTTTTCATGTTTAACTTTTTATTACGATACATTCAGGCTATACGCTTATGTACTAATTGCGTTAATATGTTAGGGGTTAGTAAATTTTAATTTATATGGAAGTGTGCCTTTATATTGGTGGAGATATCATGGAAAATCATTTAATAGAAACCCCACCCATTACATACAAACCATAATCAAACCATAGTCTCCCGTTTTCAGCAGTCCGGTCCTTTATGAGTGTGTGACAATTTATATAATTCTAACCACCGAAGCGGGTTTCACTCTGTTTACATTGATTTAAGTATAATCACTGTTTCTGAGAACAATCATCGAATTCTGAGTCAAATGGATTAAAAATACGACACGTAATAAACTTCCTAGCGATGTAATGGCCCTGTACTGGGCCCCTCCCATTTGTTTGAAAAGTCATGAATGAAGTATAATTTTTTCAAAGGAACAGTATGTATATTTCCTTACATGCTTCATCTATGGATGGCCAGGTAAAATTGAAGAGTTTTATTTTCAGTACAATATTATAAATTCGGGTTATATATTTATTATCAATATCATTTTAATTAAATATTATTTTATTTAATGTGTTTTAAGCCCATAAGGTATTTTGAAAAGTAAATTTTAAAATAATAAGAATTGCACCATGCATTGTAAGATGTTGACTTTCCGTTCAATATTTAAAAACCGGTCATGAACTGGACCATCTTTTAATTCAAACAGATATAGGACAACCAATAAGAAGCTTGCTCTCATAACATTAGATTTTCAAAAGCTCTCTTATTGGTTGGTTTAACACTATAGACAAGGGGTCCAAGAAGCAAGGGGTATGTCGGATATTAGGGGCTGGAGAAGCTTCTACGTGTATCTTTCCGCGTTGGTCTGCCATACAAATAAGATCTTTATCAGTCAGTGCAATATTAAAACTTTAATTATAAAAGTGTGGTTTAATTCAATAAATACTGCAGTCATGTTTAACTCATCTAGCTTGGGAAATATTGAAACCAATTTCCTAAAAAAAAAAAAAAACTATAGTGGGTGAGATACAACATCATCGTAACTATCACACAACCGTGTACTAACTGCGCAGTACTACAATTAGCACCCCAAGAGCAAAACCCTGATTTTCATAGGAAACCCACTTTCGACCACCAAAATTATTGAGCGAGAGTCAATAAAAATTGGTATTCTAGAAATGCATACATGTTTTATTAGTCAAAAAGTTCTACAAGAAACCTGTTGTATCGCCTCGTCTTCCTACCTGTTCAGGTTACACCCATGATAATTACTCTTATGGGGTATATATGAGGAAGAAGGTATTTTAGAGATAATTTTACCCACATTAGAGTGGAAAACGATTTTTAAAAAAACACGCAGTGGACCCGATCGAGATCCGAACATATATTTCCCCCTCTTCACCAAGCAAGTCCAATAAGAAAGTGACGCCTTAGACGATTCGGCCACTAAGTGGGTTTATTGATCATTAATTAACGGACTAAGAATGTTAATAAAATCATATTTTTATTTCCTCGATTGTGGCAATATTAGTTTTCAGCATTCAAATACCAGACCACTTGTAAAATAAATATATATATCGCACCAGTAAGATTTGAAGGGGTCTATAAGTTATTGGAACAGACGGTACTACCGTGAAACATTATGTAATTAGTTACAAACCACAGCCTGAGTGAGCTTCTAATAGTTCGGGAGGCAATGATATGTTGGCTTAATTATAATTAAATGCACTTCAGAAATACCCCGTTCCAATTTGTAGCAAGTATTCCAAACTTTCTATCCAATCACGGAGAAGATTGGTGAGGATTATATTCCCACATGTCATTACGTCATAGAATAAAACCATTTAGGATATCTATCTAATATTGGATCAATATTCATGGGAATGATCTTAATAATTATTTTTAAATATGACATTAATAGCAAAGTTAAGGCCACCAATCTTTCTCACACTTAACCAAAAATTACAATTCAAATATAGATTAAACAACACACATAGAAAAAACAAACAAATAATGACATAGAATTATTATTATTTAGTACCGCGTCTTACTAACCCTTCGGTCCCGGCAGAGATTAATCTGATTGACAAACCCTTCCTTCACCTCTGACAAGACATCTTGTCAATGTGGGGAATGCCAGGCCTCCGCCGTGGTTCGGATTCCACGTTAAACTGTAGGTCCTCCATTTAATCTCACAATCACCCTACCTTTACACATTAGCGTAAGTGCGTATAATCCGAACGGGTAGTAAGACGCGGTGCTAATAATAATAATAATAATAATAATAATAATACTAACCGTTCGGGTTATACGCTTTAAGTGCTAATCATGCTAAGGGATTAAGAATTGAGAAGATTGAATTAGAGGAAGTGAACCCGCATTTACGTGGAGGGAGAGAGGAAAACCACCCCCAGTTCACCTGACCGAGATTCGAACATTAATCTCCCCGTCCTCAGTAGTCGAGCTTAACATTACTTGCGCGTTAGCCAACTACGCCAACGAGGCGAGTAATGAAATAGAAAAACTAGAGCTAAATACTGATATTATGTTACGTAACATGGAAACAGTAAAAATATTGTTAGTGTTTATGTTAAAAGAGTTATGAGCTTAGTCTAATGTTACGTTATCACAAACACACACACACCATAAGGTGTAATCGCATCTCACACTCCACACTCCCGTGGACAAGACGTGTATTAATCACAACTTATGAATGTGTGGAATGCCAGGCCTCCACCGTGGTTCGGATCCCACGTTAAACTGTAGGTCCTCCATTTCATCTCACAATCACCCTACCATTACACATTAGCGTAAGTGCGTATAACCCGAACGGGTAGTAAGACGCGGTGCTAATAATAAATAATAATTTTGGCAATAATAAAATAGGTTTGTATTTTATAGAATGTCCTTTCTATGACGATTAGATTGCATTTCAAAACGGCTGGAATTCCCTCATTTATTCACTAAAATAGTAATCTTTTTCAAATTATTATTATAAAATCAAAACTAATACATCAAAATTTGTGTTGCTATGCATATTTTAAGGTGGGTATGTATGAAATGGGAGGTAGGGTAAGGGTTTTAGAGGTTCTTACAGCAAAATAAATGAAATATGGCTTCAGTACAAACGTAGAGATAATTTTATACACATGTTGATATCAACAGTATTAATAATTCATCCAAATTAAAAAAAGTTTTTTTCAAGGGGTGTCAATTTTTGTATCAGCCCTGGGCACCATTGACTTTAGTTACGTCTCTGCCATCAACACGTGGGAATATTTAATAAACTTTTTGTTTAAAATCTTCACCAAGGGAAAAATTAGTAATATATACACACACTATGGAGACTTATTGTAACTGTAATTGCAAATGACAACTGGAAACAACATTTTCCTGGCATTTTATTTAGCTGTTATAAAACTATTACTTTATAATAATTATATATACACCCTAAATAGTTGTTATTTAATTATATACACGCAAACTACTCCAAAACATTACAATTCAAACAGATAAGTCACTTAATAAATAAAAACCTTGCACAGAAAATAAAATTAAACTAATTAACAATAATAACCGCCAAATAGGTGGCTGTGTATTTTACTAGCCCTGTCATCCGCTTCAGTGGCCGAACGGTCTAAGGCATCACTCTTTTTTTATACTGACCTGCTGATGACGAGGATATCGGGGTTTGAATCACAGTCGGGTCTACTGAGGGTGTTTTATCAAATGGTTTCCTACACTTCTTCCACCCGAATTCGGGTAGATTATCTCTCAAATTCTTCCTTACTCGTCATCTCTAGCCTGTTAGAGTAATTATTATATATACGTATAATCGGAACATGTAGTAAAACGCGGTGATAAAAAAAACTGCTGGTGTGTTGCCAATTCTCAATATTCCGGCTTGTTACTCAATACAGCCGTGCTTAGACCGTTCGGCCGCCTAAACGAGTTAAACCCAATTTTACTTCGCGACATGAAGATAGAATTTCGGGAATCTTATTCTACGGTAACAATAGTCTACGCAACACCGTAACCAGAAATCTTATATCTCAGTAGAATGATGTTACGTTACAGGATACAACCAATACAGAATTGAAGGGAAAGTAAAGTCGTTGTTAGTCTTTTACGCCGGAGAGAAGCACCTGTATTCGTATGACCACAGATAGAAACAAATATAGGAGCAGTTAATCGGGTATAAATGATTATTAATACTTAGCACCACGTCTTACTATCCGTTCGGATTATAAGCTTAAGTACTTATTACGCTAACGGGATAGGAATCGCGAAAATTGAATATAGAGGAAGTGAACCCGCATTTTCGTGAAGGGGAAAGTGGAAAACAATTTAAGAAAAACGCCCCAAGCTCACCCGACTAAGATTCTAACCTCAATCTCCCCATCCTCATCATTCTAGCTCAACACGAAACTAGCGCGTTAGCTAACCACACCACCGAGGCGGGTATAGCCGGGTATCAACCGCCGAAATAAATTATTAATAAAATATCAATAATATATGGTTCTCAAACACATATTTTATACTGAAACCTGCGTAGTAATATAAAGATCGAAGTATTTAGTTTGATTGTATTAACACTAAACCGAACTTCTACAGATATACCTTGCTTTTATTACGAATGGACATTTGAAACTTATTTTAGAAGATACCAATTTATTTCTTGAGGTAAACATTGAAACTTTTAATACAGTCATATTGATGTTATTTTATAGGTATTTATAATATTTATCCAAAGCTACATTTTTAGATAACATGAATTGACGAATAAATATGTGAAAGTAGATTTAGTAATTTTTTCTAGCTGTCAGATATGTCCATATGTAAATAATAGGGTTGTATTATAACATATCCAAATAATCAAAAGGAATTGTCATATCTAGGTATCTAATGATGAAACATATTTTACTAGCCATATTTGCATTTAATTGCACTAATGAGATAGGAATAAAGAGGGTAGAATTTTATAGGAGATTGATACGTATTTGAATAAAGGGTAGAGAGGGAAAAAGGAGTAAAATCAGCAAAATCCTTCCTTAAAACACTTAGCCGTTATTCGAACTCTGATCTCCACGTCACCAGCCCAATGAACTTGATGTTTAGTACGCGTTCCCGCCGATACGGTTTTGTGTATCCAGCTCAAGACCATAGACAAATTCTAATGATAAGGCCTGATATTGGACCAATCACGTGATACGTCTATCGACCCCACAAATCCCAACCCACACCCCCAAGGGGATAGAAGTGTTGGTGTTGTGCTTTGATTTATTTTTCTCGTCCAAATTTCCGGCTTTGTCGTGGTGGGGTATCTTTACAATCTAAATGCATGAGAAAGGACTTCCTCGCTTCCGATGGAAATATTAAATATGCAAGATTATTCGGGACAACCTTCAAACCTTAAGATGAGAGTTTAGGGGACTTAAACTAAGGGCAGTAATTTTTTTTCAATTTTAATAGCAATTTTGTTTTGCCAAAATGGATCAAATATTGCTTCAGTAGAAACAGAGTTTAATTTTCTTCATATGTTGATATAAAAATTTCTTGAATATCTGTCAAGGGTGTCCTGGAATTGAATGATAACGTTTTTTTCTTATTGTAAAATGTTTCTTATTTAATGCCGCTATGCTCATGACAGATATTAAAGAATTGGTAAGGTCACCATGTAAAGAAAATTAAACTATATTTCTACTAAAGCACAATTTTTTTTTTGACACAGATAAATATTTTGCTATAAAAACTGTAAAAACACTCGCCTTTTCTCGGGTTCCCTACACTCCCACCTTAAAGAGCGTGAGCGAATGCAGGTGACCGTAGCCGAGTGTAAAAAAAACCTTAGTTTCTCTTTAATACACCACGACTTACCGGCCGTCATGGACACCTGCGATTAATCTCGCAAATAGGGTGTGGTGTATGGAGGTAGAATTTAAAGCAACATGTATTAATCTTTTTTTCTTGTGCCACAAACTCCTTTAAGAGTCTAGTAATCATAATATCGCGTCTGACATACGTCACTCGTAGCCCGGTTTGTGGAAAGATTAGCCAGTACTAATGAACCGTTGCTCAGGATACGCCCGAATGTACTAATCGTACATCCTTTCCCTGGAGATTCTTTCCATGTCCTGATGAGATGAGGTGATGGTGATAATGAGTATGATAGTGATAGTGAGTGTAATGGTGATAGTATGATAGTGATAGTGAGTATAATGGTGATAGTATGATGGTGATAGTGAGTATAATGGCGATAGTATGATAGTGATAGTGAGTGTAATGGTGATAGTATGATAGTGATAGTGAGTGTAATGGTGATAGTATGATAGTGATAGTGAGTGTAATGGTGATAGTATGATAGTGATAGTGAGTGTAATGGTGATAGTATGATAGTGATAGTGAGTGTAATGGTGATAGTATGATAGTGATAGTGAGTGTAATGTTGATAGTATGATAGTGACAGTGAGTGTAATGGTGATAGTATGATGGTGATAGTGAGTATAATGGCGATCGTATGATAGTGACAGTGAGTAATGGTGATAGTATGATGATGATAGTGAGTATAATGGCGATCGTATGATAGTGATAGTGAGTATAATGGCGATCGTATGATAGTGATAGTGAGTGTAATGGTGATAGTATGATAGTGATAGTGAGTGTAATGGTGATAGTATGATAGTGATAGTGAAGTATAATGACGATCGTATGATAGTGACAGTGAGTATAATGGTGATAGTATGATAGTGATAGTGAGTATAATGGTGATAGTGAGTATAATGGTGATCGTATGATAGTGACAGTGAGTATAATGGTGATAGTATGGTAGTGACAGTGAGTATAATGGTGATAGTATGGTAGTGACAGTGAATATAATTGCAATAGTATTATAGTGATAGTGAGTATGAGGGTGATAGTGAGTACGAGGGTGATAGTATTATGGTTATAGTGAGTATGTGGGTGTTAGTAAGTATGAGGGTGATAGTGAGTATGAGGGTGATAGTGAGTATAATTATGATAGTGAGTACAATGGTGATAGTATGATGGTGATAGTGCGTTTGAGGGTGATAGTTAGTATGAGGGTGATAGTATGTTTGTGATAGCGACTATGATGGTGATAGTGTGTATGAGGGCTATAGTGAGTATGAGAGTGTGGAACCAGTGGAAACACATCCGAACTTACGCCTCATTTACCAATTCCTAGTGACCATCGGGATAATTCCCCTTTCGGAAAAGATACACAAGTTACTAGACAGGAATCGGGACCCCTAGGCTCGTTGCTAGGTGTACTGACTACTACAACATAGAACTGGTTGACAGTCTGTGTGAAGTCTACAGACCCCACCTCAGAAAAATGTTCTTGTATGCATCAAATAAAATACATAGCATTACAAAGAAAACCAACTACATTTATCAAAATATGGAGAATACAAAATGTGATAGAGTAATATGTGTGTTTTAGGACTACTTTCTAGGGAACCCACATGTAGATAAAAATAATCATGACCGTCAAAAAAATGTATTTGAGATTTTGATTTATATTGACGTTAAATGAGCCACTGAACCCCAAAAAAAGTGTTTTTTAAAATTTATTTATTTGTTTCTGTCTTTATGTCTGAATCACGGCCTAGAGTCGAAAATATTTTACCTGTAGATCTTTAATTTGGTGTATTGGTTCTCAAAAGGTTCCCCCACCCCTCTTTTGGCGGGTTAAGGGTCAAATAAAACGTTAAGATTCATCATAATATTAATGTCGAGAATTATTTCTATTACATTAACTTCTCTATATGAGAATATGAAAACTTGTATTATTATTATTTAAAAACCTTACTACGGTACATTTACCAAAGCCTTCACTGAAATGTTTTACAGCCCCATTTGATCACCTACAACAGGCTACTGCTATTTTTAGGGATGAAAATGAACTAAAAACAAAGAGCAATCACAATAATTACCCCTTCCTCTCCATGTTTCTCTCTGCACGTGAACTTGGTTTTCAGCCGGTTCAATCGAACAGCTGCTGCCCGCATATACAGAGTGGGCCATAAGTCTTGACAGAGCTAGAACTGTAGGGGGAAAATATTAGGAAAGGTGATATATATAAATATATATACGCATATCACTTCTCTACTCTCTAATTATATATATATATATATCACTTCTCTCTAATTATATATATATACATACATTTATATTATATATAGCTAGCAGCGCGTCTTACTGACCATTAGGGCTACACACACATGAATTAATTACGACCCACTTCAGTGGTCACATGGTCTAAACTTTAAGGCTCCTCTCTCGCAATAGACTAGACTAGAAATGACAGGGTATTCAGGGTTCAAACCCCGTTTGGGATTACTTAGGGTAGTATTTCCAAAATGGTTTCCACTTATCCTCCATACAAATGCGGTTACACGTCCCCTAAAATTAAACCTTACTCATCTGTAGTCCATTAGTGTAATTTGTACATAGATGTACATCTTTAACGAGTAGTAAGACAAGGTGCTTAAGGTGCAGCAGAAGGGAGCTCGAGTACTTTTACAGTTTTTATAGAATTGAAATTTTTTGGCCAAAATAAATCAAATATTTCTCCAGTAGCAACATAGAGAGTAGTTTTCTGCACATGCTAATTTCAACAGATCTTGAATATCTGTAAAATGTTTCCTGGAATTTCGTCAAAACTTTTTAAATAAAGAGAAAAAGTTTTGACAAAATTCCAGGACACCCTTGACGGATATTCAAAATATGTTGATATCAGCATGGGCAGAAAAATAAAATCTATGTTGCTACTGGAGAAATATTTGATTTATTTTGGCCCAAAAAAATACAATGTTATAAAAACTGTAAGATTACTCGCGCTCCCTTCTGCCGCACCTTAAGAAATAATAATAATTACGTTAGTGTGTTAGGCATAAGGAAGATTGGTGTACCCACATTTTCGTGTAGAGAAAGGGATTGAAAAACCTTGCAAGAAAACCGGCCTCACTACACCTGACCGAGATTCTAACCACGATCTTCCAGTCAGTAGCAGTCTAGTCTATTGCGACGTTGATGCCTTAGATCGTGCGGCCCCCGAATCAGGTCAAAGAATTACTGATGAGGTCACCATGTGAAGAAAATTAAATTATATGCTTCTACCGGAGCAATATTTGATTTATTTCAACTTAAAAAAAAGTTTTGATATAAAAACTACAAAAACACCGACATTTTCTCGCGTCCCTTACACTCCCACCTTAATATTGCCCTGTTCTCGAATTATGGTCCATCCTCTAGTTACACGCAAGGGTTCACACACACGTATACGCCACAGTAATTGGCTAGTGAGGCCTATAAAGGGTTCCCCACATCCCCCCAAAAACCACCAATGTTTAATGACAAACACATTACGCGATGAGGCTACGATACATTTAACAACCAATACCACCGAAAACATTACTTAATACTTAATATCCTCCTTAGTGGAAAAAGTTCGCACTTGATTAATTCGCCGCGTCTCAATACCTGTCTAAGGTATAGCCCTACGCATATATATGTACTATAATTACTCTAACGGGGTAGGGATGAGGAAGGAATTATTTTAGAGTTAGTCTATCCTTATTAACGTTGAAGGAGAGTGGGGAAAATTTTTTTTAGAAAAATCATCCTTAATAGAATCAACTGGAATTCGAACCTCGATCTCCCCATCATCAGCAGGCCAGTCTAACACAATAGTGACGTCTTAGACCGTTTTCTTATAGACTAATTACTCTATTGTGTTAAGGAAGAGGAGGTTAATAATTTAAGGGGAAAAGTACACAGATTTGTGAGAAAGTATAGAAGGAATAAAAAAGGACAAATAATCTTGATTACACTCGTTCAGGATTCGATCTCCGTCCTTCCTGTCACCAGTAAATCAGATTAGGTTATTTTGACATTTAAAATTCTCGCTGACCAGTGCGGGTAAGTTGGCATTTGACTACGTAGGGATGTGTGTTTGGATTTTTTCCGAGGTGGGGGGTAGAAATACAAAATAGTTTTATACGTACTAGATTAAGATTACACAGTGATACCCGCCTCGGTGGCGTAGTTGGCTAACGCGCTTGTCGTGTTGAGCTCGACTGCTGAGGACGGGTAGATCGAGGTTGGAACCTCGGTCGGGTGAACTGGGGGTGGTTTTTTCTAAATGGTTTTCCACTCTCCATCGACGTAAATGAGGGTTAAATTCCTCTAATTCATCCTTCCCAATTCCTAATCAATTGGCGTAGTTAGTACTTAAAGCGTATAACCCGAACGGGTAGTAAGACCCGGTGCTAAATATTATTATATTAATCCACAGTGATTATGATTATTTAAGGCCTATACAGGGTGTTTTTAAACTCTCTGTCCAAACTTAAAACACAGCATCTGCGAGAAGAAATAAGCAGAAAACCTAATAAAAAGTTCGGAAAAGTCACATTTTTTGCTAAATAAGAGTTGAAGTTTGACGCAACAACGCCGGGAGTATGCGTACCTTTAAGTACGTGCGTGTACAACAAGTTGCATATCATTAGGCGGAAAGAAATTCCCGGTCACAATCAACGTGTCCGGAGGGTGAGTCCGTGTCAAATGCAACCGACGGCAGATACTGTTTTTACCGAGAGTCGACACATTATATGCAACTTGCTGTACTTGCACGTACTTAGAGCTGCGTACTCTCGGCGTTGCTACGTCTAACTTCAACATGCATTTAGTATTACAGTAATAAGGGGTGACATTTCCGGACATTTTACAGGGTTTTCCTAATTCTTTCTGCACACAGATGATGTGGTTCAAGATTGGACAGAGGGCTTAGAGACACCCTGTATATTTATAATGTATGCACCTAATTCAAAATTATGTATAATTAAAATAGTAAACATAAGTGGGATTATGTTCGTAGATTCAAAGATAATGATGAGTTTCATGTGGTATTAGAAATATTGTGTAAAGGTTTTAGCAGTGTCTTGTCATGGATTACTGCCAGGGTAAGCAGAGTTAGTTATAACTGAATCTGCTTTGGTGGACGCATGGTCTAAGGCGTCCCTCTCGTGTTAGACTAGACTGCCAATGACGGGGAGATTGTGGTCTCTAATCCCGATTGGGTGTACTGAGGTTGGTTTTTTTTTTCAAAATATTTTTCCACTCTTCCTCCAAGAAAATGCGTGTACACTTCCTCTAAATGCATACCTTCTTCATTCCTAGCTTATATTAAGTTTTTATACTGTAAGATCTTTCTAAAAGTGATCTTAGATTTTATTTTACTCGTGGGGGGGGG
>CABFOV010000091.1:241184-251650 GCA_902141375.1 Timema poppense
ATTATTTTTTCCATTTACCTCTTAAAAATATATAGGCCATTATATGTTTATATTTAGATCTAAAAACTTAAAAGTTGAAGGTTTAAAAAATATAATAAACCTCTAAAGGCATGAAATAAGTTAATTTTACTCCTGGCTTCACCCATAAAGGGATGAAAATTTGGGTTACATGATAAGAACAAAATCTAAAAACGTGCTTTTAACAGACTCTCGTCAACTTGATTAACGTTGTCTCTGTCTTTTTGTCCTGGAATAATATATACTACCTTTATTTTTTATTTTTTTATTTTTTCAATCAACAATTTTACGTCTTCTAAAATGAGTGAGATAACACTCTTGACTAGACAAATATAGCTTGCTTGTATTTAAACCGTTCTTTAAATGTATTATTTAGAATATACTAAGAAAACTCGTATTTTAAGTTTAAAGACACATTTATCAGTGGCCACACGGAATGAGGCGTCATTCTCGTCTTTACTGGTTTGCCAGAAACGAGGGTGCTGGGTTTTGAATATTTAATGGGTGCACTGGATTGGCTTTCCAAAATTGTTTACCATTCTGCGACAGTGAAAATACCGGGACATTTAATACAAAAATACCTTTCTCGTCCTCCACCGTTTTAGTGAAATTATGCGTATAGCCCTGACGGGAAGGGCCTATTAGACAAATAAAAACAGAACAAAAATTCCATTCAAAGTTTGGTGAGCTCTACAAATAATCATGAAATAATCTAGCATTTTTTCATTGTTCTTATTATTTATTGTCCTTCACATTAGCGCAGTCAGTATCGTATTTGTCTCCTTAACTAAACGTTCTGGGTTTGACTCCCGGCATGGATGACTAATTTATCATTGGTGAAATGTGGGTTTCCTTTCACAGTGGTGAATTAACGGCCAGGGGATGGATGTTGTGTCCATCCTGGATTTAAGTTAGTTTATAAGTCGTGTGCTGATAATCAGACGGTTATATGGCCCCGTGATGTAGTGGTAATTGAATCTGGCTACAAACCTAGGGGTCCCGGGTTTGATTCCCGGCTGGTACCTTGGGTATTTCTTTAAGGGGGGATTATCTTAACGGTCACCAGGGGTTGGTTAATTAGACTTAAGTTGGATTAAAAACTCCCACCTGCTCCACAACTTCATATTATCATATTATCTCATTGCAGGTACGTGTAGAGAACATCCACAAGTGTACCCTGGGTAATACTCTGACAACAGAACGACTAATAGTCTACATACAGGTGACCTCCACAAGTGAACCATGGGTAATGCTCTGTGCCAACAGAACGACTAATAGTCTACATACAGGTGACCTCAACAGGTGTACCCTGGGTAATACTCTGTGACAACAGAACGACTAATAGTCTACATACAGGTGACCTCCACAGGTGTACCCTGGGTAATACTCTGTGACAACAGAACGACTAATACTCTACATACAGGCAACCGACCTAAATGTCATGTCCCTCCCGGTCAGAAATGCTAAAAAAAAAATCGGTCCAACCACCCTTAGTAGACCTGACCAAAATTAGAGACCCGATCCTCCAGTCTTCACTAGTCCATTCTAACATCAGAGTGACGCCTTAGACCATTCGGCCACTGAAGCAAGTTCTAGCATTATTTTAAGAAATAATATGTCAAATATAATTCACATCATTGTTTCAGACGAAACTTTACTTATCAAATGGAAACCTGAATTTAAAAGAAACTTATCAACTTAATTAATTAGAGTTTAAATTTCTAAGGACCCAAATCGGTGGTCAAACACACCACAAATGTCAGGCTCATTTAGTCTGTTTTGGGATTCGAAACCCGGTTAGTTTTAATGATGGTGTTTTTTTTCTTCAATATTTACCCACTTCTCCAAATGTGAGTACATTTCTTCTCAATTATATCTACTCCATTATCATGATTAAAATTGAATAACCCGCTTCAGTGTTCGAATGATTTAAGGAAATATACTGGAATGCCAATGACTGAGATATTGGGGTTCAATCCTGGTCGGGTGTACTGAGGGTTTTTACCTAAATGTTTCTCCACTGTCTACAAGAAAATGTGGGTACACTTTATCTAAATTCAACCTTTTTAATCCCTAACATATTAAAGTAATTAGTACATAGGCGTATACTAGCTGGTAATCAGACGTGGTATTAAAAAAAGTTAATAGCCTGTGTGGGTAGTAAGACGTGGGGCAAAAAGCAAAACTAAGTATTTTAATTAAACGTTATTAACTTGACTTTATACAAAGTATTTTATATGGAAACATAATATTCTGTTTCATGTTGACTACAGATTAAAACTAAACCAAAGTGTTTCCATAAATTCTTTCCCTCATTTCCTTTTGGTTCATCTGTACTATTCTATTAATGACTTCCATTACCATTACATTATCAAATAAAACATTGTTTTTTTAAAAATATTTTTCTCTATAATGTATTTTGAATCGTTTGAAGTTGTCGTTTTTTTTGTTTGTTTTTTTCAAAAACCTCACAGTTTATTATATTTACTGTATACTCTCTCTGAACAATAATTCCTTAGCCACTTCTGTAACTGTAAACCTTTCACGCTTGTAGCTTTCAACTTTATTTATAGTTTTTTTTTTAATCCAGCCCAAAATTTCAAGCAGGAAAAGTTGTTGGTGAACCACAACCACAAAGCTGGGGGGAGGGGGGGGGGGCTGTTAACATTTTCTCATGAGGGTTTTTTTCGCTCCGAAAAGTAATAACGAAATAGACGAAACGCAATTCTAGAAGTTATTACTTATAATCAGCTTACGTTAGCTTGGTATTAGGTAATGCGTTCTTTTCTAACTTTCTGAAACCTTAAGAGATTTTTTTTTTTCATGTTTTATTAAATATATACTCTTATATTTGGTATCATTAGGCTTGTAATTTTTTTTAGAGGTCGCACAGGACCATTTCTCAGTTAAATACAGTCTTAACTTCTTTCGTTATTATTTATTTAATCTTTGATGTTAAAGATGGTTGAAGGGGGAAAAAATTAGAGAAAGAAAATTGACACTTTAAGACCCAAGTCAAGAGAAACATAAAATTTACAGGCAAACACAAAACAAGGAAATGAAAGTAAATACAAATCTTCCGAAAAAACACAAAACAAAGAAATGAAAGAACATGACAAATATAAGCAAAAGTGATTAATCTAATCATAATTATTAAGTTCAGTATTTTGTGAATGTGAGGAATGCTAGGCCTCCACCGTGGTTCGGATTCCACGTTAAACTGTAGGTCCTTCATTTCATCTCACAATCACCCTACCATTACACATGTAAGTGCGTATAACCCGAACGGGTAGTAAGACGCGGTGCTAATAATAATAATAAGTTCAGTATTTAATCTGTGTGATGATGAGATGAGAAAGGAAGCATTATATAGAAAGATATTGGAAAACCAATTAATAAAAAACATCATCAAAAGACACGACATGGATTCGATCCCCAATCTCCCCGTCATCAGAAGGGCAATCTAATATGAGAATTACACCTTATACCGTTCGGTCACTGAAGCGGGTAAAATTTTAAATAATATGTTAAATCATTATTCTTGAATTGCATAAGAATATAGTATATATTTTATTCTTATATTTTTAGCGCTGCATCTTACTAGCCATTCGGGTTACACACCTATGTACTAATCACACTAATTTCTTATGGATTAGGGAGGCTTAGTTGAGATGAAACACACCCGCATTTGCATGGAAGGAGATTGGGGAAAACATTCAGGAAAAATAACTCTCAATGCATCCGACTGAGATCGAACCCCAATCTACCCTTCTTCGGCCGACCAGTCCAATACCAGAGTAGCGCGTTAGACCACGCGGCCACCGAAGAGGGTAGTATATATATTGAAAATGTTAAATTAACTAATAAAGGTGCATGGAACCAATATTTATCCATATTAAAATCTTTCCTTAGTTTTGAAATAGTCCTTTGCTCCTTAGGTTGATGTTTCAGCGGAATCGCAGCATTATCAGAATACACTAATCGTTGAAGAAAGATGTTAACTTCATAACATTGTCAATGTAGATAATATATTCTTATATATTTCAAAAATAATAATACAGTATTTAATTTTAAATATTAATATTTTAAGGTTTTTTATATCCAAACTAATTGTTTATTTAATTTTACCAGTGTGTTTTTATTACTCTTCCTCTCTTTTAAATTTTAGTTGCTAATATATACAACTATTCAACACATCCTAAATATTTCAATCTAATAAATATAACCAAGTAATCTAACTGTCTAATATCTTTTTTTTTTAAATGATTATTACTTTCAATCAATCGGGGGTTTTGGGATAAAGTTCTCGCCTCAGACCCAGCTGATTTCGACGGATTTTTTCTTGAGTGATAATAATCCGTAGCACAATTTCCTTCGGAAGTGGGAAGTGAACACGTGGTCTGATATCAGTTATGGTGTGTAAGATAACCCTGGAAGTGATGTGACAATACCTTTGATGGCAAAATTGTTGGTTCCTTTCGTGGTAGCTGGTGGAAGTTCAGTGCGGAAAGAAACTATTAACTACCACACTTCTTTAACTCCCCTAGTAAATGGAGTATCTACCAGATGGTGCAGGTAGCAATAACCAGACGGAGGGCTAAGTGCTTACCCTGCTCTGGATGGATAGAACTCATGTCAAACCAGCCTTGGGGTTGTTTAATTAAAAAGAATAATTATTTTAAACAAATATTTTTGTATACTTTCCCTTTCAATTCGACTGGTTTTACAAAAATTATATATATATATATATATATATATTAATATTAATAACTTATAATAACAATATTTAATAGAACTTTAAACATAGTTGTTGTAATTCAACAAACAAGCTATATTCTTAATCGAGTTCTTCTTAAATAAAGATTTAATATAAAATGTTGACTAATAGGAAATATACCCTCACTAGAGTGGAGAGAGGATGAGAAAACCATAGTGATAAATCACGTTTGGAAAACAACCCCTAATGCAACCAGCCCGAGATTTGAACCTTGAACTCTCTATCGTCAGTTCCTTTAGACAGTTGGTCAGTGCTTTAGCAAAATTAAAATAAATTGAAATATAGCTATTATAATAGAATAATATAAAAATTATTGTAAGTATTACAATAATTTTAATAATATATTGAGATACTATACAAATACATCATCATTTTTCGCACAAAACCATACATTAATAATTATATTTAATATCTCTAAAAAAAACTATGTCAAGTAAAATTAATGACCTAATTATTTTTTTTAATGACGCGATTTCTTTTACGTTCTTTAAATTTTCTATGTGAGTTGATATTAGATTATTTATGTTATTGAATTGCGTAGTTCTACCAATAAAGTTTTATGTTACTTCTCTCCATGACAGGTTTAAAAAGTATTGCGTTACATCAATCACATATTTTAATATTTAAAAAAAAACAGATCTGCGCGCATTAAACCAAGAAAAATCCATCAGCTATTCTCAAACCGTTATTCCATTAACTTCAACGAGAATGATTAATTATAAAGCTATAAATTTAACAAATGATTTTCCCAGTAGTTTATTCATAAAGATAAATAGAATAATTACCTTCATCTTTCGGGTAGGATTAGAAAGAGTTTGTGCAACTCATTCCTTGAAAGGTGGTCTTAAAATAAAAAATATTGTTATTGCCATTGTTATTATTACTATTATTATTATTATTATTATTGAGACTGGTTTTTGAATATTAAATAAAATATAAAATGTAATAGATTTAAGGAACTAAATTAAGTATTAGAATTATGTTAGTTTTAAGAATATACTTAAAGAAATGAAATGTATTTATTATATATTTACACTATTACATGTATGTGGATTACCAAATCCCTCCTTCACCTCTGACAAGACATCTTGTGAATGTGAGGAATGCCAGGCCTCCACCGTGGTTCGGATTCCACGTTAAACTGTAGGTTCTTCATTTCATCTCACAATCACCCTACCATTACACATTAGCGTAAGTGCGTATAACCCGAACGGGTAGTAAGACGCGGTGCTAATAATAATAATAATAATAATAGTGTAATTAGTACTTAGGTGTATAACCCGAACGGGTAGTAAGACGTGGTGCTAAAAACAACAAACATTTTAATATATACATTCTTAAAAATGTTATTTATGGCGAATAAATATGGTGAAAACCAAAATTTNNNTATTATTATTATTATTATTATTAGCACCGCGTCTTACTACCCGTTCGGGTTATACGCACTTACGCTAATGTGTAATGGTAGGGTGATTGTGAGATGAAATGAAGGACCTACAGTTTAACGTGGAATCCGAACCACGGTGGAGGCCTGGCATTCCTCACATTCACAAGATGTCTTGTCAGAGGTGAAGGAAGGGTTTGGTAATCAGGTAAATCTTTGCCTGGACCTGGGATTGAACCCCGGCCGCCAGCATAGAAGTCTGACACCTTACCCCTAGACCACCAGGTCACCGACTGCTGACAAGTACATTGTGCTTAGTTGGACCATGTTTAATGATCAAAAATATGTACTCCTGATACAATTTAAAAAATAGGATTAGTAGCAATAGTAGTAGTAAAATTATCTAATTCAAGTACTGTTGCTCAGTGACTTGAGCAATCTAACTTTAATAAACATAATTAGAAGGATGAATTTAAAGTAGGTACCCCAAAACTTCTTAAGGGTGTGACGAAAGTTTTGAATTATTTTTGATATATTTTTTTAACTTTTTGTTTGATCTTGATCAACACCCTTTATATATATATATATATATAATTAATATTGTTTGGGACTGCCCTAAATTGGGGTGTTTGTTTAAATTTACATTATAAGTGTTGAAAGCTTACAAGTGACAGAACTGGTGTAATTAGTTTATTTTTATTGGTCAATAAACAATAGGACGAAAGAACGGACAACTCGAAACAATGTTTCAGTATTGTTCTTGGCAACCAGGCTAATTTGTAGCATATATGATTCTGTTTTAGAGCTTTCTGGGCTGACCAAATAATATATATATATATATATATACACTAAGGGGTCACTATTCCCGTTTGTAGGGCTGCGCCGGATATAACCCTGGGTCATTGGGTACTTGTACTGGAGGGTAACCGTCGTGCCCAAAGTGCCGTGGTTCGTATCCGTGTAGGACCACTGAGTGTGTCAGTCAGGCCATCGGTTAAGCATTTCTTTACCAAACCAGTTCTGTCACAGGCTCCTAAGTAAATTATTTTTATCTTTTTTTTGTAAACTTCTTAAAACATCACATTTTGTAGTAGTTAGGGCTGGTCTTATGACTACCGGATAAATATTACTATTGGGAGGTTAAAGTTATCTACCAGATAAAAGTTATCAGCCACTTTAATGTTTTACACGTCGTATGAACTGAACTTATCTGCCAGATATACATGTAGGATAAATATTTTTTTTATTCAGAGCATGCAAGTTCGGTACTGTTTTTACTGGTGCGCACATGCGTATAAGCACTACTGATAGCGCTACAACCTAGTGAGTGGTGAAAACGCTCAACGTTTGATAAATAAGGGCGGCTAAACGAGTGCGAGGAAACAGATGTCGTGATGGAGTACGACTGCTAGACCCCCGTGGGCCACCCCTGTTTTTAAATTAGGGGTGGGGGATAGCTTAGCAGCATGGAGTGTCCGCAATCTGGATTTCTCCCTGCAAATTAAAAGTCTCATGTTCTCAATCAGGACTGTTCGAAATCAGCAGGCCACCAAAAATATTTACTCGAATCCCAATAAAGCGGTGTTTAGTCTGCGAATGGTATCAAAGCAGTTGACACGCGAGTGGTCCATTCTTAGGAATAAATTCCTGAGAACATCTCGAATACTTTTTCCCGTTTAATTTTACAAAGAAAACCACTCAAGATGCTAAATAATTAATTCAGGAATAAAGACCCTTGACACCGATACCCCAATTGACTTTAAATATATAATATAAACAATAGCAATAACACTAGCTTCATTGGAGGAATTGTCTAAGGCGTCAGTCACATGTTTTACTTGCCTGTTGATGGGTGGATCTGGTTTTGAATCCCGGTCGGATCTGAGAGGCCTTTCCCTCAAATTGTTTCCCACTCTCCTTCCACGGATAGGTAAGTAGATTATCTCTAAAATGATTCCTTCCTCATCCTTACCCTCATTAGAGTAATTATAATTTATGAGTGTAACCTGGATGGTTAGTAAGACGCGGTGATAGTAATGGTATCCAAGCTATACGTCTAAAGTATAGTTGCAGTTCAAATCTGGCCTTGGCCCGATTAAGGGAGTTAGACTTTACTCGGCGGTTTTCTGCACTTCATTGTGTTTAACGTGCACTTTCTAAAAAAAAATAGATTATCTCAGCACACGACTTATAGATTAACTTAAATCTAGAACAGAAACAACATCCAAGCCTCAGCCGTTAATTCATCACTGGTAAAAATGTAAACCCATGTTTTATCAATAATAAATTATTCGGAAATGCCGGTAATCGAACCCGTGACCTGTAGCTCAGTCTACACTTCAGTAGTAAATATTAGTTATCCTATTTAGGTACCGACTTCTATGCTGGTGGCCGGGGTTCAATCCTCGGTCCCGGCAAAGATTTATATGATTACCAAACCCTTCCTTCTCCTCTGACAAGACATCTTGTGAATGTGAGGAATGCCAGGCCTCCACCGTGGTTCGGATTCCACGTTAAGCTGTAGGTCCTTCATTCCATCTCACAATCACCCTACCATTACACATTAGCGTAAGTGCGTATAACCCGAACGGGTAGTAAGACGCGGTGCTAATAATAATAATAATAATAATAATAATAATAATAAATATTTATGTACCTGTTAACAGTTATATTTTATTCCCCAATTTGAATGCACCCCTTTTAATGAGTGTAGCAGTATACCTTTAGAACATTATGTCAAAAGTCTACTTTTAAGATCCTGCTCACGCATTCAACACGCATTCAGTGCTCCGGGTCATAGTTAACCGGCCTCGCGGTGTAGCTGTCAGATGACCTAGATGCTGACCTTGAGATAGCGGTTTCGATTCCCGTCTATTACCAGGGAATTTTATCTAAAGGGAATTAATTCCCAAGGTCACCAGATTCTGGATAGTTAGGTTTAATTTAGGTTGAGATCTTCACTGACTCCACCCCGTCATAATCAATATATTCATCATCTCTCCTCATCAGGATATTGTAAGAGATTCTACGAAAAGGGTCTTAAGATTAGTACATTCGGGCGTCCCCTGGGCAACTGTTCATTAGTACTGGCTAATATTGCCACAAACTAAGCTACAAATTGATGTGGCTCGAATACACCATTATTATTTCTCTCTTTTAACGCCGTGTCTTACTACCCGCTCGTGTTATGCGCTTATGTACGATTTACGCTAATGATTTTAGGGATTAGGAAGTTTATGTTTAGAGAGCGTAGAGGAAGAGTGGAAAACCGTTTTAGAAAAACCAACCTCAGTGCACCCGACCGAGATTCGAACACCGATCTCCCCGTCATCGGCAGTCTAGTATATTGCAAGAGTAGCGCGTTAGACCACGCGGCCACCGGAATGGGTGTTATTATTATTATTATTATCATCATCATAATTGTACTTCATTTATTATAAGCTCTTATTAAAATTATATTTGTTTTTGAACAGGGGGTAAGGGGCTAATTCCCCCTTTTGCAACAACCCCTTGCTCCACCTTCCTGGGATTGAACTAAGCACAGATAGATTCATGCCTTTATTAGGAAGCAACCTGATTCCATACAGAGCCCCCGACTGTCAATTTTCGACTAAAATATTTCTATGATGACATGAAAGACATACATGAAAAATACATCCATTATGTTATCTCCTACTAAATATAAAAGCCTTCTTGTTTGAAAAAAAAAAAAAGAAGAGCTTTATCATTCTGTCGTATATCTCCATTCCCCCTTTCTTCACAATTTCAAACAAAATACTGTGAAAACTTCATAAAAACGTTGTGCACACAATATATACCTCCCTATTATATTTTTTTTTCGCCATCATTTAAGTCCCAAACAAGTGTAAAAGTTCCTTACGTCCAATAGTTCGCAAAGGCTACAACGAGTGTTAAATAAAATGGGAAAGTGACCCTTAAAACCTAAAAGGATAAAGCAAATTTTTTAAACGTGTTTTATAGACGGAATATCTCTTAGTGTATTTCAGTCGAGTTGCCTCATGGGAAGTAACATCAACGTTAAACAGGGTTTTGTATATGAGTATTTTCCCTTATTCTAACTCCAGCCCCCCCTCCCCCAGTCTTTTTTTATTTTTCCATCCCACCCCTGGAACCGGAAAAATCTACTACACATTTCGTGTGTATGTATGTTGCGTTTGAAACAAAAGCAAATCACGTGACTTCTTCCATTATAAATGTTTGACGTGAAGCTTTTTAAAACCGGCGTACGTAGAGTGATAATAAAAGGGGTCGGGGGGGGGGGGGTTA
>CABFOV010000091.1:262357-301008 GCA_902141375.1 Timema poppense
TATTAGCACCGCGTCTTACTACCCGTTCGGGTTATACGCACTTACGCTAATGTGTAATGGTAGGGTGATTGTGAGATGAAATGGAGGACCTACAGTTTAACGTGGAATCCGAACCACGGTGGAGGCCTGGCATTCCCCACATTCACAAGATGTCTTGTCAGAGGTGAAGGAAGGGTTTGGTAATAAGATAAATCTTTGCCGGGACCGAGGATTGAACCCTGGCCGCCAGCACAGAAGTCTGACACCTTACCCCTAGAACGCCAGGTCACCAAGTTTTTTTTATTCAAGTCATATATTTTACACTACCGGCTGGCTAGGCCTGTCGTAGCTTCATATGTCTTATGATCTAACTTGACAAGGACAGGCACAACATCCAGTCCCCGGCCGTTAATTTATAAATGTGAAAGAATAAATCCATATTTTCATCAATGAAAGATTTTCGGCCATACCAGGAATTCGCGCCCGGTACCCTTAGTTCAGTAGGCAGACACGCTTGATATATTAAATCAATAAATAAAAATTAACACAAAATTTTCATTCATTTGATATATTTAACGTGCACTTTCTAAGCCGACCGATTACATCAGCACACGACTTATAAACTAATTTAAATTTAGAACATACGCAACATCCAGCCTCTGGCTTTTAATTCATCACCATGAAAGGAGAAACCTACATTTGACCAATGATAAATTTTCGGTCATACCAACAATCGAACTAGGCACATTTATTTTAGTAGCCAGACAAATAACACTAATAAAATAGTAAAATGTCATTAATTTTGTCTGAAATATATATCTTTGTATTTTATAAATGACCATTATTACCAGAATATTACTGTAGCTGCCGGCAAAGTCAACCTGCACGACTAGCAGGGCGGGATAACTGTTCGAATCCAGGCCAGGTAGACTCAGTATGGATTTTTCCACGAAAAGAGTTTTATTTTACTTTTAAATATTGATATGAAAATATTTCCTCTTTGTGAGCATTTTACTTATCATCTCATTAATGTCCCAGTAATATTAATTATTTTGTAATCATCAATGAAACTACATAATCTAAGAACCATTGCGTGGTGACTTGTTGAGGTAATGGTTCAATTTGAGTAAACAAAAACTCGTAAGAAATCAATGGTACTGTGCACCACACAAACTTTCTTGCTACTTTATTTAAATGATAGTGGGGAATACCAGACCTCCACCGTAGTTCGGATCCCACGTTAAACTGTAGGTCCACTATTTCATCTCACAATCACCCTACCACTACACATTAGCGTAAGAGCGTATAACCCGAACGGGTAGTAAGACGTGGTGCTAATAATAAATAATAATAATTAATATTATATTATTTAAATTATATTTTTAGCTTGTAAGACATGTAAAACCAAATAATATACATTGTTATAGAAACATAAAGGTAAGAAAATAACATCGCACTTCACCAAAGAGCACACATGAAATAATAGACACTGTTACAGAAACATATTTGTTCTATTCCCTTTAAGCTCCCAATTTCTTTAAAGCCTTATCTAACATATATCGAACCGCTTCGGTTGTCGAATACCCTAAGGCGTAACTATAACTTCAGACTGGTCTGCTGATGACGGGGAGATTTGGGTTCTAACCCCCGGTCGAGTCTACTTAGGTTTTTTTTTTCCTAAATGGTTTCTCACTCTTTTTTCCACGCAGACTCTGGTGGATTACCTCTGAAATTCTTCCTTCCTCATCCCTACCCCATCAGAATGATTATCATATATGCGTATAACCTGAACAGATAGTAAGACAGGGTGATAAAAACTACACTGGATCTAATCCCAACCAATGGGAAACAGCCTTGGCATTTTCTTTTCTTTTGTGTGTGTGGTTAATCTTTCCTTAAATATAAGTCAAGTTTCACAAAGCTGCCTGGTTCGTCGATGTTGTCAGTAGCTCTTTCTTACCCTAGAACACCATCTTCTGACCTAACTGATGGCGAAGATATTTGGCAGGATTTGTCCGAGAGAGAAAGAGGCCTGAAGTTCCTTTAATAGGTGATATTGGGTGTACTGTACATAAACGCAACAGTTGTGCAATGTTTATCTTTTTCCGACCAACGACTGCGCTTGCTTTTGTAAACAGACAATATTTAGAGTCCAACAAGAATAGAACTCTGAAACAGGATGTCCAGCCAAACTATAACTTAAAGTCCCTTGACATTTACAAAGCCAATCTCCAACTTTACCAATCATTATAATTATATACATATTTGTAGCATTTGGCTACAATAAAAAAGAGAACAAGTCAACGATAACGAATACTCACCCCATTTCACCATCATGGCGGCACTGTACTCTGAACCGATACTACAACACCAACGACCGCAATTCCACCGCACAGACAACTGACCAGCTCCACCTAAGAATCGAACCGCGCCCGCTGGAGGTCGCCATGTGCTCAAACCATTCCAAAGAACTTGATAATAAAAGATATGTCTGTCCCGCAAAGTGCCCAAACATTTTAATTGCTTTGATAAATGAGTAGAAGCTCGTTCTGTCACTCGCATTTCCCTCCCGGTGTATGTTACTCTTTGGTACCCCTCCATTTTTCCCCCCCTTGTCCCGTGTTCCCTGAGTTTTCCGAATCGTATATTTTGAATCTCGACTTTTTATTATGCTGGTTAGATTTTTCTTGTCTACGTAATGTTTAAGTTAGATGTTCTTATTAATTTTTCTTGCTTACTTTCCTGTAGTGTTAATATTGTGATTGATAAAATTAGGCTAATATGATTTTATATTTATAGATTTATTAATAAAATTAGGAGGTTGTGAGCACACTTCAATGGCCACGTGATCTAACGCGCTACTCTCGTGTAGGACCAAACTGCTGAAGATGGAGAGATCAGAGTTCGATCCCGGTCAGGTGGACACATGGGGATTTTTTTAATGTTTTTTTCACTCTCCCTCCATGCATGTGCGGCGCATTTCCTCTAAATTAAGCCTTCCTAATCCCTAATCCATTAATGTGATTAGTATAAAGGAGTATAGCTTGAATGGTTAGTAAGACGTGGCGCTAAGCATGTGCACCTCAAAGCAGTAATTTTAAAATTTGGATTAGATTTTTTTAAATTTATTAAAAAACTAGTCGGAATAAATAAAATGAGTTGATTTTTCTATCGGTTTGAAAAAAAATCGTTTCCCGGTGTAACTATGCAATACATTGCGTGGTTACCCCGGGTACTCAGCTAATTAAGTATTTTAGAAACATTATTCTATTAAGATAGCAACTTGATGTGAAAATATGTTTAGACATATACACATTATGAAAGTGTGTCACTCGATGTACTGGACAAAAGTATTTCAGCCTAAAGTTATGGGCGATATAAGCTACATTTCATTTAGATCAAACTGAGACATTAAAAGATCGCCTTGCACTGGTTCATTTTAAAGTTGTTGTGAAACACATAATTTTTTGTATAGTTTATTTTTCTCTTTAACGTAATTATTGTCACGCATGCGTATAACCGTGATTCAGCTTTGGCTTAAGACGGTTGGTAGAGGGGTGGGTGGCAAGGCGACGAGAAAATCACGCGTGGACTTTGAGAATTGAAATTTAGTACGCGCAACAGGGTCAATGGGGTTGAAAGAGATTCAAGGTGAGTATTAACTGAAAGACAAATATTATTTTTACCGATGTACATAAAAGTCGCGTATTTTATTAGTTTTACTTTACATCCATCTAGCCTGTGGCCTGGGTCGGTTTTTTATTCAAGCCAAATATTTTCCACTTCCGGCTGGCTAGGCCTGTCATAGCTTCGTATGCCTTATAATCTAACTTAAGACTAGAACAAGCACAGCATCCAGTCCCCGGCCGTTAGTTTACCACTGTGAAAGGGTAAACCCACATTTCAGCAATTATGATTTTTTTTGCCTTTATGGAAATCGAACCCAGGACCCTTATTTCAGTAGACAGACACGCTTCCGACTGGGCCAAGGTGTTGGATTAGTATTTTGTTAGATTATTATTATTATTATTATTAGCACCGCGTCTTACTAATCGTCCGGGTTATACGCACTTATGCTAATGTGTAATGGTAGGGTGATTGTGAGATGAAATGGAGGACCTAGAGTTTAACGTGGAATTCGAACCACGGTGGAGGCCTGGAACTCCACACATTCACAAGATGTCTTGTCAGAGGTGAAGGAAGGGTTTGGTAATCATATAAATCTGTGCCGATACCGAGGATTGAACCCCGGCCGCCAGCAAAGAAGTCTGACACCTTACTCCTAGACCGCCAGGTTTTTGTTAGAGAACATGTAAAAAAAAAGATTCAGGAATGTAATCAAATTTACCTGACTTTTCCCCTGACCAAGCGAATTCCGTTTTCCAATTCGCTGGACACCCTGTGAGGGACTTATAGCATTCGCCGAGATCAAAAATCTACCTTTAAAACTCTTCTCTTGAGAAATGTGGAGTTGTCCCGTTGTTCTATTTAAAACGGACTCTTCTAACTAATGTGTGGTCTGTGATCTTCAAGCTGACTCATCCAACCCAGTTTTATCCCTTAAAAAAAATTGCTGTGGTTCTCGGATAAGGGAACTTTCCTCTGCGGTTAGTTAATGAGGGGTACAACCTCCCAGGGACTTGGTCCAGTTCTGGTTCATCAAGTGCTGGTTAGGTTCACGTTGACCGCAAGCCATCATTACCAACGAGGGGACCCTTTCTAACCCTTCACTGAAGCTCAAGTGAAATTATTCGCAATTTTGACGTTCTTCTATTCTGATTTGGGTTCAGTGATATGAATAATTACATTACCTGTATATTTGATTCACGTGCTTGGAATCTGACCATGATAAGTGTTTTTTTGCACACACGCACACAGACCTACCTATTTATGCTTTATGATTTTTATTTTATCGGCAAGTCTAATTTATTTGTAATAGCTCACTGAAACATTCTTTAATTTGTGTAAAGTGGCTTATAAAAATTGTTTATTTTATAAATAACTTTGATTTTAACCTTACATTGGTGAAATAACACAGTTAAATGTCAGGATCATAAAGTTTGGTTTGCCAGTATCAGGGTTCAAATCCTGGCAGTGCGCGTTGGGCATGATTTTTGCTTAATGGTTTCTAACTCTATCTCCAATGAAATGCAGGTACAATTTTTCTAAATTTTAGGTTGTTGAAACCTAACCCATTAGCACAATTAAAATAGGTATAGCACCAAAAGAGGCCCGACATTATATTTATTTGGCCAAAGTCTGTGCTGAAGGTCCAGGGTTCAATCCTCAGTCCCGGCACAGATTTATCTGATTACCAAACTCTTCCTTCACCTCTGACAAGACGTGTATTAATACACAACTTGTGAATTTGTGGAATGCCAGGCTTCCACCGTGGTTCGGATCCCACGTTAAACTGTAGGTCCTCCATTTCATCTTACAATCACCCTACCATTACACATTAGCGTAGGTGTGTATATCCCGAATGGGTAGCAAGACGCGGTGCTAATAATAATAATTTGGCAAAAGGCATGTGTTTGAGTGTCTACACATATACTACTGACAGCTCTTTTGCCAAATAAGTATAATGCTGGGCAAAGCATCTAAGTAAATTCCCCCCCCCCCCCCCACTACATTTCGAGAGCCATGGCTTATTCAACCACCACTAGACCACCATAANTCCCCCCCCCCCCTCCACTAAAATTTGTGTGCCATGGTTTAATACTACTGACCTAGTTCACTGTAAAGCTCTAAAGGGCAATTCAACCAATAGTAATTAAGATGCAAGAAGGTGAATAAAAAACCTCAAGTATGCCGGCCATTATCAATCAACATGATCAACTTTTCGATCATAATATAGTAGTTTCTTAACTGTTTAAATGTTTCTCTATTTCCATCCAACAATTTACAATAAGTTAAGTTTCATTCATCACGCATCAGTTCAGACAATCAAGGCCTTGAAAGTAGCATCGTGTCTTACTACCTATTAGTGTTATACATTAACTACTCTCATAGTTTTAGGGGTTAGAAAGGGTATATTCATGAGAGGAGTGTACACATTTGAATAGAGGGAGAGTGGGAAGCTATTTTTGAAAAAGCATCCTCAGTACATCCGACAGAGAATCAAACCTCGATCTACTCGTCACCTGCAGTCTAGACTACTGTAAGTGTGGTGCGTTAGACCAAGCTGTTGCCAAGGCAGGTCAAAGTCAACAGTTGATAGCTAAAGAAATTTAAATAAAGAATTCAACTTTACCCAACACATTTATTGATCATTTCAAATTATTTTACAGTTTATTTTTGTTGTTTTCTTCAGTCGATGATTAGGAATGTGTGAAGTACACATAATTTCCAAAGCCAAATCAAAGTTTAAATATGTTTTAAATAAATTCTAGTTTTGCAAAAAAATGAAACAATATATTTTGGCATGAGCTGATAAAGGGAATCTTGGTATCACAACATGAAATTTAATCATTATTATTGTAATATGAAAAATAATTTCTAATGTACACACAACAGACAGATGTAAATTAAACAGCAATTTGTATTTTATCAGTAAATATTTTTTCTGGACAAAACTTTGTATTTGTTGAGGCCAAAATATTTTCTCGAAGCAAAGCCAAAGCTTAGTAAATAAAGTCTTTGAAGCTCCACACAACCCTACCAAGTGCTAATCTTTTTTTAACAAAATTATTTTATACCAAGAAATATCTTAAACAGTAAACACATTGATTCATATTATACACAAAAGAGCTTGATAATTTAAATATATGTTTTATAATGTTGTCAGCAGTGTTAACTTTTCATTCAACTGCAACTGGGTCTTAGTAAGTTGAGACAATGTTATCACCATAAGAAGATCCTGAAAATAGAAATGAAAAAAGTAAGACCAAGGATGTTTGGTTAAAAAAAATGTGATTAAATTAATTTTAACAGGCATATTGTATTTTTTTAAATACATAGCTAAAATTAGGTACACACAAAAATATCATAATCCAGACCAGACATGGCCTATTTGAACTAGGCAGTGGTAAAAGCTAGTGTTAGCATGTCCAGATCCGATCAATTTAGGAAAAAAGCACAGACATTATTATTAATAATAATAGCACCGTGTCTTACTACCCGTTTGGGATAGCATGGGAATTAATATCTCTGTATATAAAAGAGAAAGCCCTGACTGACTTCACTCATCACTAATTCTCACGAAGCTAAAGGGCTGAAATTTGTGCACAAGTGTTCCTTATAAGCTAATTAGTAAAAGTAAAGATGTTTCATTTTGATGTTTTGTGATTAAGGGGGTGAAACCAGGGTAGCCAACAATATTGCTTTTTAAACTCTTTTTACGCGTTTAGAGGGGAATAATCCGATAAGTTTGTTCTAATAATGCCTTTGATAAAATATAGCAATTATCTCTAACCTTGTAGATGCTTCTATGGGGTGGAAAAAAATGAATACAAACGAATTAAAATATGTAATTATGTTTTAATATGCAACTACAAAAGACGGTAGAAGTCTGTAGTTTATATTTTGCTGAATTTTGTGATGTTTGTAGTGCCTGTGTGAGTGAGAGGGCCCGGCCCAAGGCGGTGTGTGGTGGTGGGAGTGGGGGAGAGGTCTATCTAGCTGCACTCAGCTGATAATGCCCCATAAGTAGGCAAGGGGGCCTGGAAAGAAGCAGGGATGCAAAATATGTATAAACGTGCGAACAAGGTTTGGGGGAAATTAAATTTTGTTGACTTTTTTGTACATTCTGGTTCCGATATGGTAGTTTCATTTGTATGAAAAACTAAGGACGATGACACTCAACACCCACACTATCAGTATGTGCCATAGTGGCGGAGTGCCGATGTAAGCACAAGGAGTTGTGGTGTCAAGGAGCTAAGATAATGTGTCAAGAGTTCTAAATAAGAAGTCAAAGGTTGAGATAAGGGTCAAAGGAAAAATCTAATAATTCAACCTGGCCAAAGGCGTGAGGGTAGGGAAGGGTGAGTGAAGTTTTGTTTTAGTTTGAATCCAGTCACCCTTATATCGCGGCCTAACTACACGGCGATGTGCGCACAATTTATTTAAACTTGTGACATTAATATTGTAATAATTGTGTGGCTATGAAATTGTATTTAGTGGACCTATTAGGGTTTGTTTGTACATTGTACAATAGATAAATGTTTATTATGTCTTTGTCAACTGTGCTTATTATGAATGGCATGGCAAACATGATAAACTCGGATGTCACGTATCTAATAAACAGCCCCAAGAAAAACCTAGAAGTAAGGTTCAAGGGAGTATTGCAAGTTTTGTAAAACGTAAATTATGTGATCAGGGAAAACTCATAGTCGTAAATAGCGATAGTATTTCACCTAGTGTGGTTGATAGTGATAGACCTTGCAGTAGTGGCGAGTCTATGAAAAAATGAAAAGTCTACAAAAATCAACAATTAAACCAAGGCCTCCCGGAATTACACTCCATTGCCTCTTACTCTCAAGATGTAAGATTAAATGTTGGCATCGGTAAGCCTACTGGAATGAACAATTAATAACAATATGTAATGCACACAAGGAGATGGAAGAAAGCTAATTTTTTTATAAGGTAGGTACTATAAATATAACTATGATTAAAAACATGTTTGAATTTGAATTTTCCATACATGTAGTAGGTAATAATCCTTATCCCTTTAAGCATCTATAAAATATTCAATGTTTTATTTTGAGCGCTATGGTTTTCAGATTTTTTTTTTAAATGATATGTTCTGGGGAAATATTGGATCTCTGAACATATTATGCACCCCTGGAAAGAAGAACATAGTTCCCACTTAACCTGGCTGCCCCTTAAAATCCATGATTAATGCAAAATCCCTACACCTATACCCTATATATAGGAACATGCAAAATTCACATTTACAATAAAATGAATTTTTAATCGATCTCATTTTCAAGCATATAACACGAATTTAAGTTTTTTTCTAGATAAACAAAATTTATTTATAATTTGGAAAATATCACATTATGCAATATAATTTTCAACTTGATAGCACTGTGCCAGGGCTGCCATCTATACGGATAGTATCCGTTTTTGCAAATTTTAAAGATATAAGACAGAGGTCACGAGATATAAGAGAATTTTCAGGGATTTTTTTAGGCTAACATAAAAAATGATGATTTCTACTTTTACACATTACGATACTTAAATTTAGATTTCGATAAATTGAGTCTTTGTTTTCAGTCTTTAAAAGATTTCATACTTGGTCCAAGCAAAGACATTAATATATATGGATCTTGCTACAGGCGGTCATGTTTGGCAAAATTATATCTTTTTTATTCTTATTTACTTCTCCTTATTTGATGGTAGTTTAGTCTTCAATGACAACATGTTTCGGTGTTATTGTTTGGTCTAAACATAAATTGATAGTCTATTACTAAGATATTTCGATTTGTAAGACTTGAAGGTAATAATATTGAGATCTCAAGTTTAACATTACTATGCGTGAAATATTTTGTGGGTGTTTATCTTTGATTTTTCTCTGAATATGTTAATAAATAATTAAATACACAGAATGAATGAAAAATGTATAAAAGTTTTTTTTAAATTAATACTAATTTGATTCATATTTATGTAAATAATATCACCTTGAGAAAAATAACTCCACTTTTCCCCTATAAATAACCTCACCTTTTGCATGTGTCAATCCATAGATGGTAGGTTGGAAGGTCCTTTCTCTTACCAAAATCCTACTATATAGTATTATTATTATTATTAGCACCACGTCTTACTACCCGTTGGGGTTATACGCACTTACGCTAATGTGTAATGGTACGGTGATTGTGAGATGAAATGAAGGACCTACAGTTTAACGTGGAATCCAGAACCATGGTGGAGGCCTGGCATTACTATATAGTAGAATTCTGAGACAACCCCCTCTCCTTCCCCAAACAGGATATAAGGTTTCATACACGAGGGAGTGTGAAAAGAGCTAAGAAACTTCCTGAAAGGAATCATTTATTAACCACGTAGCAATGTAGTGAGGGGGAAGCTCTTATGTCTACACGGAGTTACTGTTTAAAGTTTAAAACAGAGCTTATACTTATAAAGATTGTTAGTTTTATAAATATTCGTCTGTATGTCCAGTAAACATAAATAGAAGTAATGAATTATTGTCATAAAATTCTTTTAAATAATTTATATTTTAGGATTTAAAATGGATTACGAGTAGTATTAGATCTGAGTCTCTTTCTATTAGTGTCACAAAAGCTTCCATATGCTATAATGAAATTTACTCTTGATGTGAAAAGTTATTTAACACAGGTCGGAGTGGCGGGGTTTGACGGGTCAAAATAGTAAGAAAAAGAGTTACATGGTTTATGGATGACATGTGACCCCAAACTAAAATAACAATAAGTAGAGAAAAGGAAATTTGTAAAAAATGATAGGACAATCTTAATCAATTTAATTTAGCCCCTCCCCCCCTCCACCCAACCCTTTTTTATAGAGTTTCATTGCATATTTCACACTCCCGCATGCAAATTTCTCTAGCATGAAACATAGGTTGAGGAAATGAGAGCAATGACGATAGATTTTCTTTGAGAGGCATAAATGTTAAGTGTATCTCTTTTCAGTGTAAGGTTAATTTTTTAAGTTTGTTTGTACTTAATCCTGTCAGTCACATTAGTCCAGTCGGTAGTGTGTCTGCCTACTACTGAGATAAGGGTCCAGGATTCAGTTCTCAGCTCATGTCCGAAAAATTATCATTGATGGAAATATGGGTTTAACCATTCACATTGATAAATTGACGGCTGGGGACTGGATGTTGTGCCTGTCCTAGTCTTAAGTTGGATTATAAGACATATGGAGCTATGACAGGCCTAGCCTGAATAAAAAAAAAATGACCCAGGCCACAGAATGGAAACGGTAATGGCTGTATAAAAATAATCCGATCCTTATTTCTTGTACCTTCTTAAATATATGTACATCAAATAGCGAAAAGAGCCAGATGTTCCTTGACAATTCAAGACTTCTGATCTTAGATTTAAAAATAGTTTGGAAACAGGAATTTTTTTTTTTTACCTATGGGCAGGGAGGTTTTGCAGTTCTTGTATACCACAATTTTATATGACTAGCTTAATACAAGGAGCTGTACATAGGTGTAAATAAAACCTTCTAACCTTGACATTCGAATTGAACATATTTTCAAACTCCTCTGGAGTCATCTTGGGTACACTGTTAATCATCCCTAAAAGGGCCCTCCCCACAGCATTGTCAGGCTGCGTCCGCCCAGCCAAGACCTCCTCCACATACAGCAGAACACTGTCGAGGAGACCCGTGAGTTTTTCGGAGGCCTCGGCTACCTGGGCCAGATCCATCATGGGCTCCACAGTTTTTTTGCTCAGTCCCATGGTCTTCTGGGAAAGTTGTACTGAAAAGCAACACATGGTTTTATAAACGAATACCTTGTCCAGAGACAAGCTGTTTAGTTTTATATCACTTGGTGACTACACACATTAAAGGTAAGGTTATAAAGGTATATTCTTATTAACATGGAAACTATAAACTAAAATACTCACCCCCAACAATTTCAGGTTCATAGCAAATCATCTCAACATTGACAGGTGTAAACATACACCCAGATTTACCTCCAGGTACACCAATAGGAACACTGGAAACATTAACATTAGGTACAATGTTATTTAAATTACTACTTGCTAGGTTTGTGAAACATCCACTTTCTCAATTCAAGGCAAAGAAAAATCGAATAATATAAAATATTCTTGAAGCCAAATAAAAGTTTAATGTTGGGGAAAAAAAAGTGATATAGTGCATAAATTAGGTATCAAATATAATGTGCAAAATATTATATTGCAAACATGATTAGGTTATTTCATTCTTCAACCTAGTTCTTGAGCGAAAGTAGAGGGGACACAGTTGTCTTGGGCAACTGACTATTTCTTGAGTGTCGGTTGAGGGCCACGGTTATCCCAGGCAATAAGCAGATCAGTTCACTGTTAAGTGTAATCAGTTTAACATGTAATAAATACTCTCAATCAAGTGATTTATTTATATATTAATAGGCTAATTTATTTTAAATAATTCACGTCAAACATAGTTTGACTTAGTAAAGTTTGAAAGTATACAAATGCTTCTTAAATTAAACCTGTAGGCTTACCCATTTTATGCAAATGTTTCTCGAAAATAAAAGCAACCTTTATTAAAAATGTACACAATATAACATTAATTAAAACATTTAATATATAAAATGACTTAATTATTTATAAGACCACCTCTGTGGTCTGCTGGTCAGATTCCCAGGCGCTTCCAGAATTTTTCTGAGAAGCAGTGGGTCTGGAACGCGGTCAGAATCAGCCCCGAGAGGACAAATGAGAAGCTACTCGAATAAATAAGTAGCAGCTTTGGTCCGAAACACTGCAGGAGGGTTCATTGTGCTGACCACATGACACCCTCTATTCACAAATGTTGGCACTACTATCGCTAACAGCGGTGGCTGTTCAGTCGGCATAGTTTGATTTAGGGCTTACACCATGAAATAGTTTTTTGTAAATCCCATTCCGCTCCCTGTTGCCATCCATCCCCATATAAACATAAAATAAATTAAGCTCGCACAAAGTTTCTGATGTCTCTAATGCTGGATAACTCACTTGAGATAGGCTTTGATGCCCATCCGCGCCCCTTGCAGTGTTGTATCCAGTGTGAGATGGATAGGGTTGCTACATTCTCGAGCGTAGTATTCATGGATCACAGAGGAGTGGCTTGTGACTTCGTTACCTGTAGCCCACCAACCAACAATGGCCTCCTGGATATTTACTCGCCTGTTCAGGTCGTACAAGTCCATCGCATAATTGAGCTCAGCCTCCACCTAGTCCACAAGTTGCATATTAGTAATTTAAGTTAAACTTAACAAGTGGGTGCAATTTCTCTTCTTTATTTTTCATGACAGTAATAATTCAGTTAGCATCAGAGTTCGTAAAATTAGATTTTCTTTTAGACTTTTGGGGTGGAGCGGAGAGGGGGTGAGGGGTGGGGGTTGTCACGCCTCACAACTAGATTAGGTTGCATGCATATGTAGATAATTAATCACTATACTAATGTGTTGGGGATGAGGAAAATAACCTTAAAGTGTTCATTTCCTCGTTTTTAAATTATTTCTGTACCGCATCTTATTACCCGTCAGGGCTATCTGCATTTAATTACAGCTGTGGTTTAGTAATTAATATTAGAGAAAATGTACCTTTATTTGTGTGGAAGGAAAAGGGGAAAACCATTAAACAAAAAAACTACAAGTCAGAATTTGAATCTTGACTTCACTACAGACAAACAAAATGCACATTTCATTAAGCCTGCATGCTCTGTTTGATTATTATAAGAATGCAACTTAAGATAGCTTAAAAGAGAATTAACGAGCTTGGCAGATATTTTGAAAACTGTGCTAACATTGCCACTCACCCAATAACGAAAGTACTGTACTAAGCAAACTAAGTCGGCAGCAAATGTCAGAGTTGATTAACCATAAGGAACCCAATAGTACCTTGACAGTTTTTATCCTTCTGACAAATTAGACCTAAATTAATATTTGAATTTTGAACTTTCCCATAATCATACAAACTAAAGTCATAATCAAAGGCAATGCCTGCGACCCACTCCAAAACATCATGGATGTGACAAATTGAAGAACAAGATTTATGTGGTGGCTATTGATAGATAGCTAGAAATCCTTTTAGAGGAAAGCCTTAATTTTTTCTTTTGAAATAAAAAAAAATCATTTGAGTCAAGAATAAATGCAGGAATCAACACTTTTATTAGAGAATAAAACTCTATCAAGACATGAGTCAAGGGTTGTATCCGAATAGTCTACTTATGCGACGTCACATTGGCTCGTGGCGTTGATAGCTGCATTGGCAATCCCGTGACCAAGTGTAGATCTGTCCGAATAGTCGCGGACTAGACCAATGCAGTTTTCTCGTGGCGTTGGTAACCATGGATACGAACGCTACGAGCCATGTGGCGTTGGAGCGGTGTTTGACTGTCAATTGTTTTAGTATTATCGTTTCGTCTGTTGAGCACCGGCTTACACAAATTATTCGGTAGGAAGCAGCACTGTGGGTTCAAGTGTGTTGCTGTTCGAATAGTTTGATGCAGTCTTCACTATGAAAACCGCGAGAAATGTAGAATTATCAAGACTGCATCAAGTCTGCATCAAGTTAAGTGTACTTGACTATTCGGATACAGCCTATGATTGCACCTAGGGGCCTTGTGAAGCCAGCTTGTGGGAAAATAGACCCACCACTTTCTAAAACTAATTAAAAATTCAATTCACAACTCAACAAAATACCTGGTCTTCATATTCTTTGTGAGGCACACAAAAGCAGTTTGTTACTTCAACAACACCTTTTTCCACTGAGCCTGTAAAAAATAAATGTGCTTGTAAGATTGTTCTTCGTTCTCAAAGATTGGTTAGCCTGTAAACAAGAAGGCTGCTGGAAGGTGTATTGATTTTGAATGCTTTTGTTCCTATTCTAAATTTTCAAAATAGGAAAAAAAATTAAGTCAATTACTATTCATAAAATACATTTTATCTGCTTAACAAAGACAACATAAGAATAACTTGGAAAAGGGAAAATCTAAGCTTATAAAACTCAATAGTAGAACGTGTTGCAACATTTAAAGATCCTTAGAAATTAGTTGTCAATTTTAAATAATTTTTATAAAAATTAATTTTTCAGTTGGTACAATTGTTATCAAATTGTCTAACCTAAAAGAAACCCATATGGGAATTTCAAATTTAAAATACATTATTTTTGAGTGTTTTTATTAAAATATTTACCTAAAAGAGTTCCAATAACTCGATGAGCATCAGCATTTCTTCTTTCGTAAGCATCAACAATTTGAAATAAGACAACAGGATGGACCTTAACAAGTATGTTCAACGCCATTTTGAAATAGTTAAACTAGAGAACAAGGTTTATATCCGGTTCACTTTGTTGCCGACTTCTAAATAGTGTGTTTCTAATATATTTCTCAGCATAATTTCACAATAGTACTTAAAACCACAATTTTAATTATAAATAAATTTATATTATTTAAATTATTCCTTGTATTAATATAGACAATTATGAATTACTGTAAACAACAAAATACCTGCCTTTTGATTTGGCAACAGCGCATTCAGCGAACACAAATTCCCTGTTTAAAAATGGTTCCCGTTCCGTCCGCCATGTCCCATAAGGTTTGGTTCTATATTATCTGCATTGCAGACTTCGGTTATGAGACGTGGAGGGCGTTAAAATTAGACAAAACCTAAATTTCTACATGTAAAAGGTCGGTACTAAAATGAAATATTACATGTCCATACATTCTTAGAATATTTCCCAATTTATATGATCCGCAATCCATACCAAAACACTGCCTATAAGCTTTCTTTAAGTTTAATAGGCCTTAAAACCTATAATAATAACGTGATACATCAAACAAATCTAGGATTATAACCCTACATTAACTAAAAAGTGGTTATGCAAAACATATTAACAAGCCCCCTTGTTAAAACAAAACACACATGACCATTACACGATCATAAATCTATTAAGTACATTAAATGGATCAATTCTACTACAGTTATAGGATTACATTTATTACATTCTATTAATAGCAAATTCCTGTAAGATGCAAACAAAATGTGATGTTCTAACGATTTATCGTCGATATTCTTGACTTAGGCTCTGCAATGGATGTAGAATATTCAATGTCCTCAAATGCATCCACATCAGGGTCAGATGTGTCACAGGAATCGACAACAAAATTTGAGGAGTTTTGTGCAGAAGGTGTTAGAATTCAGTTACCTCAAGATCTTTGCGAGAATAAAGATATTTTCAAGGAGTTTTTCTCTATGCAGACTTGGCAAGAAGGGTTTAGTGAAGAGGATAAACAACATCTCAAGGTGATTTAACTTTAATATTTTTTATTTGAATTGACATAAAGTCATATTTTTCTGGGTTAGTCGTTTAAAAGAAGCCCTTAAAGATATATTTTAGGTCAATTTGCATGCACTAACTATACATCTCGGTGATCACAAAAATCTGTTATAGGCCAAACATGTTTTTTTATCCTGTATCTTATTTCTCATCCAAGGTACTATTTAACTTAACCAGTATTTGTCTAGGCTAACCCAGACAGATACTAAGAGACAATGAAATAAATCAATGGAAGTAGGAATAAAAAAGAGAGAAATTAGAGTGCATAGAGTAGTAGGCAAAGAATTATATGACAAAAATCCCCTTAGTCAAATGCAGCCAATATTCAAACCTTGTCACCAACAATAAACCAGACCGGATGAGCTTGATATTTAGGCCACTCTCGCCCACTGATGCAGGTACGCTTGTTTCAAACTTGGTGCTACAGTGAAAATAAATATTCGGTTAGGTTGAAACAAAATCTTAGGCCGACATACTCTTTAATTAATGATATTTGAGATTCTCGACACCTCAGCTCAGCCAGTGGAGTTTATGACTACTGAGTTAAGAGTCTCAGATTTGATTCGATGTTAAGCCATGTAGTTTTTATAATTATTGATGGTAAAAATACAAGTAATTTCAAGGACATAACTAGAGAACTGTAGGTTTTAGATTAATTTTTTTTTTCTAAAAAACCCAAAAACTATTAAATTAATATACACATCACACTCATCATAAATGCAAGGAATCCATTGATAGTAAATTTAATATTATTAAAAAACATAATTATGAAAAGTTCAAAACCAAACTCACTTAAGTGATACAGGAACAAATATTGCTAAAAATTTAGTAAAAATTATACGACTACAGCTTTATGTATATATAACAACTTCTAGGATCAATTAATATGCAAAAGTGTCTGCAGTGACTACACTTCGCTCTCTTTTGCAACAGTTTAATTTATTGTAAATTGAACTAAGGTGTTGAAGAGCTACCTAGATGTTGTAAAAATAAAATAATATAAAATAAATATAATTACAGTTTCATTTGAATAGTCGTTTCCATGTGAGTAGCCCAGAGTGGTTGTAAAGTTTTTAATGATTTTTTATCTTAAGTCAAATAAAGTGAATTATAATGAAGGTTCTTAGGCATAATTCCCTTATTTAACTTAAATTTAAAATAAAAAGTATGAATTTGTTTCATACAAATAGGGCCTACTTCAAATCATGTAGTTAACTGGAACCTAAAGCTCAACTAAAGAAATTTGAAATTTTTCTATTAATATTTAGGAGATTTAAGTATGAAATATTTATTCAAATTTTTTTTTTCCAGCAATTCCTTCCCACATTTGAAGAAAATGATGATGAAGAGAAAGAAAAAACAATTGAACAATTTTTCTCATATGAAAAGATGGGATTTGGAAGCCCACTTGAAGATTATTTTGTTAAGTTGAAAAATGGATATTTCAGGCCTGATATTTCAAGGTTACGCTGCCTCATGAAGAAAGCCCATATAAGAGCTTACAGGTATGGACATTTCTTGCACATGCAAAATTGTATGTGTCTACAGTCTGTACAGTAGCCCCATGGCTTCTTTGGTGCTGACTGACAGCTGACAGCTTTGAAAAGTTACCAGACCAAATTATGTATCCCTACGCCGAACCATATTATCTGCAAAAAACAACTGTGAGCTGTCAGTTAGCATCAAAGAAGCCATGGGGCTACTGTACTGTATAATACCTTTCACAGGCTTGTATCCTTCTTGTTTATTACTCACGTTAACAATTTCAGGTACCAGAGGAGACGTCACCTCACTCACTTGTTGAAGGATGTGTTGATGTCTCGTCAACAACACCTCGAGGCAGTGAAGAACCAACCTCCAGGGAGACTGGAGCGTCTCCCACAGCACCCGGTGCCCCCGCAGACCAAATCGTCGATCGAGCAGAGGGTTAGGCGGAGGTACTTTCAAGAGCTTGAGGCTATTCGTCAGGAGGTTGGTGAGAGTGACCAGAGCTCAGAAGACGAGAACTATCCCGGTAAGTTGTCTTCTCTTTATTTCATGAACAGAAATACGATATTTCTCTTTGATGGTCATACGGTCAAAGGCATCACTCTCACAATAAACTGGATTCGATGACGGAGAGATTTAGTTTTAAGTCCCAGTTGGCTGTACTGAAGGAGGTTTTTTCTATATGCTTTTCCACTCTCCCTCCATACAACTACCAGTGCATTTACTCTAAATTCAACCTTCCTCATCCCTTACACACAAGCACCACTATTATATCTAGACACAACTTAAATGGGTAGTGAGAATCAATGACAAAATAAAAATGTGCAAGGATGGCTCGAACATGTAGAAAAATACACTCACACACACACACACACATGAATACAGCAAATCTACTTTTAAATTAACAAGGTGTCCAGCAACCTGGAAAATACGGGAAAGTCAACGGGTCAGGGAAAAGTCAAGAAAAATTCAAGAAACTTTATAAATTTGTGGTATTTTCCCCTAATAATTAAAAAAATACGCAAATTTTATTTACAACAGTCAAAATAACATATATTTTTTTAGTTAATACCCACCGCCGATCCCTTTTAACATAGTTATCACTGTTTATCATAATAATCTCAAGGTCAACGTGTAATATTCCTGTCGTCTCTCCACCCCTCTATACCAGACGTCTATAGCCAAAGGTGAGGCATGGCTATGCACATGTGTGAGAATTCAATTACATTGTTAAACGGAGTAATTAAAAATGAATCTTTCTCCAAACAATAATTTTAAACTGTACTCCAATATTTTCTCACTGAAATCTAGCTTTAGAAATAAAATAATGTTTTGAAATATAATGACAGGAAAATTTGGGAATTTTCTCTGAAGAACCTGGAAAATTCGGTGAATTTTAAAATATAGTTACATACCACCAGAAATTAAACATTATTCACTTATTAAATTACATTAAAAATGACAACCTGGATTTGTTAATCAAATCTGTAACCTTTGTTTTTGTGAAACAATCATGGTGGTTATGGACAGGGAAAACAGGGAAAACCTGGAAAAGTCAGGGAATTTTTGGATGACAGGGAAAACAGGGAAATGTCAGGGAATTTAACTAAAAATAAGAAAAAGTAAGGGAATTAAAAATATGTCTAAAAAATCTCATTAATTTCGCAACTAAACACTGAAACAAAAGTCAATAACACCTAAATAAAATAACATGTTAATTTTTTTAATAACTGATAAAACCATTTATGTTTAGTAGATACAATTTTTTTTAATATGTGATCAATAATAAAGAAAAAAGTTGTCATCCACCATTAAAATTCGAAAAAAGTAGTCAGGAAAATTTTAAAAATGTAGCCTGGAAAACCTGGAAAAGTCAGGGAATTTTATAAAATATATTTTGTAGCAACCCTGACGATGCTCTACCCGCTGAACCATTATGGTTTGTTTCCTATCCAAGACCATTTCTCTACTAGTTGCTGTATCATATCAGGACTAGTGGAAAAATAGCCCTGATTACAAGAAAAAAACCATGATAGCAGAGCATTGGAGTGCAATGCCGAAGGGAGGACTTTTGTCTGATTCCCGTGTCCATGCTGTCATTTTCACTTAATATTTGATTGAGCTACAAAAAAAAGTAGGCCCACGGCTTCTTTGGTGCTGACTGACAGCTCACAGCTGACTTTTGACAGTCAACATATAGGCATATACCTAAATTTTGACTGTAGGAAGTGACAGCTGCTAAACACATGTTTTTGCAGATCATCTGGTTCGGTGTAGGGATACGTAATTTGGTCTGGTAATTTTTTAAAGCTGTCTGAAGTCAGCTGTGAGCTGTCAAACAGGGAAAACCTGGAAAAGTCAGGGAATTTTTGGATGACAGGGAAAACAGGGAAATGTCAGGGAATTTAACTAAAAATAAGAAAAAGTAAGGGAATTAAAAATATGTCTAAAAAATCTCATTAATTTCGCAACTAAACACTGAAACAAAAGTCAATAACACCTAAATAAAATAACATGTTAATTTTTTTAATAACTGATAAAACCATTTATGTTTAGTAGATACAATTTTTTTTAATATGTGATCAATAATAAAGAAAAAAGTTGTCATCCACCATTAAAATTCGAAAAAAGTAGTCAGGAAAATTTTAAAAATGTAGCCTGGAAAACCTGGAAAAGTCAGGGAATTTTATAAAATATATTTTGTAGCAACCCTGACGATGCTCTACCCGCTGAACCATTATGGTTTGTTTCCTATCCAAGACCATTTCTCTACTAGTTGCTGTATCATATCAGGACTAGTGGAAAAATAGCCCTGATTACAAGAAAAAAACCATGATAGCAGAGCATTGGAGTGCAATGCCGAAGGGAGGACTTTTGTCTGATTCCCGTGTCCATGCTGTCATTTTCACTTAATATTTGATTGAGCTACAAAAAAAAGTAGGCCCACGGCTTCTTTGGTGCTGACTGACAGCTCACAGCTGACTTTTGACAGTCAACATATAGGCATATACCTAAATTTTGACTGTAGGAAGTGACAGCTGCTAAACACATGTTTTTGCAGATCATCTGGTTCGGTGTAGGGATACGTAATTTGGTCTGGTAATTTTTTAAAGCTGTCTGAAGTCAGCTGTGAGCTGTCAGTCAGCACCAAAGAAGCCACGGGGCTACTGTACCTGGACTGATCCAGTTGATCTCAAAATATATGTTTATTTTTTATAAAAGTTATTTCCTATAAAAATCCTACTATCGTTTCTATTAGAGATAGGTCAAATCCCAATCTTCATTTTACCTTCAAATCCTTAATCTCGAATCTTGGAAAAATAATATGAACAAACGAGGAAAATATAATATAACATTAATATAAAGTATAAATAGTAACTAAATGCTACAGTTTCTCTGCTAAAACTTTTTCCTAAGCCTTGCCTATAAATATGCTGACCACCTTTAAGCAGTATTAGACAGACCTCATAAACAAATTCCATAATTTCGAAACATGGTTTTAGTTTTTTCACATCTCAAATGCTTGAATCCTGAATGCCCTTATGGACTCAGGTAAGGGATCTTTGAGGTTCCCAGATCTATTAGAAATGTATGCCAATAAAATTATTGTTACAAAGAGTTAATTTTAATTTGAGGGAACAAATATTTAAGAATAAATATTTTAACAATTTTGTCTGCTTACCTTTCAGAGGGTCCACCACAACGACTTAGCAAAAAGCAAAAAAGACAACTGGTAACATTGGAATGCTCCCTCAGTCCGGAACTGCATCGTGTCACGTCGACAAAATCGTCCAAGCCATCTGGTTTTGACCTTGAAGCTAATATAACCACAAATTTTAATCCCTACGACACCAACGAAGATGGCTACAGAAGTATGCTCGTAAATCACAAAAGAAGAAAGATTCAAGGGGAGGTATGTTGTGAATGTTTTCAATATAGGTCCAATTGTTGTTTTCACATAAGAAAATGTTTAAAGCTTTTCGCGTTCGCGTTAGAAAATATTTTTTTTTATCATGTGTCTCTTTCACATTAGCTTATAGCTAATGCATCTTATAACTAACGAGCTAAGGTTGTCAAGTTACTCATTATTTCTTTCCCTAAATACCTTCTCTGTATGAGTATGTTGCTCTGAATTCTTTTCTAATCTAGACAACTCATTAGAATAGTTAGCATTTATTTGTTTGGTTAACTTTTTTTTGGGCATCATATCCTAATATTAATTCAGGCTAACCTCATGAAGTAGACGTGAAGGTATAATTTATATAAAATGTACTTGCATTTGTAGTTGAACACACTGTTCTGAGGTACCCACAGGACCTGATGTTTGTGTGTTCAAACCCAGCTGAGGTTGACGGATTTTTCTCGAGTGATATAAATCCTTAGCACAATTTTTTCGAAGGAGAAAGAAAGCCTTCGGTCTCAAGTTGATCGTGGCATGTAAAATAACCTTGGAGGGTATGTGAAAATAATCTTTCTCTGCAAAATTGGTAGGCCCTTTCACTATTGCTCATAGAAATTCTTGTGTGCTAATATAATCAGTCGGTTCAGAAAGTGCACATTAAATACCTCAAATAAATAACTAGGATTTTTGTGGGGAGGTTGGGAGGGGGAGTCTGGAAAACCACAAAGGTAAGAAAACACCTTATTTCACCCAACCAAGATCTGAACCCCACCCTCTTATTCACCATAAAACCATAATAGATAGGAATGTCGCCATTTTCCTCATACCCATAGATGCAGACAATTAACTTGTTTCTTTCTTCTAGAACAACGCCGAACTTAATACTGATAGTATTACACTTGAAGAAGTGGAACTTCGTACTCATATGGGCAAGCAACGGCCGATTTTTAGCAAGAATGGGCAACATGTCTCTGAAATGAAACCTTCGGCCAAGAAAAAGGCAGTCAATAGCAAGAGTGCCGCCATGGCTCAGGCCTTGCAGTTGAGGCTGAGTATCGCCAGTCCGCAGGTGAGGCCATGTAATCAAATCCAATTACTGTTGTCACATGTCGACCTTTTAGAAAAAACAAAAACTTTTTTTTTAGCGGCACTTCTTACTACCCGTTCGGGATATACACTTATGTAATAATTACATTAAGGTGTTGGAGATTAGGAAGGTTGAATTTAAAGGAAGTGTACCCACATTTACATGGAGGAAGAATGGAAAACCATTTAAGAAAAAGGTACACCTAACCAGGATCGAACCTTTATCTCCCAGTCTTCGGCACTGTGGTCTCTTGCGAGACTCGCACCTTAGTTCATGCGGCCACTAAAGCAGTTGTTTTTATTATTGTTATTTCTTTAGGTATATATTTATAATAGTACAGCTTCAGATCATATAACTTGACATATAAATATGTGAAAGTAGATCAAGTAACTTTTCTAGCTGCCAGATAAAGCCTCTTCTATGAAAATTAGAATGTATCTAGTTGTAAAACTGTACAGTCATTTTATATTCCAGTAGCGTAATGCACTAGGGGTGCTCGAAGCCATTGTAAATTAGGACCTTGCTTCGAATATTTGTTAGCTTTGGCTTGGCTCCAAAATAAAATCTTATAAATTATGAAGCTTTGTCATAAAAATATTGACAAAATATTAATGGCTAAAATACACTTTTACTTTTCATTATTCTGTGTTGTTAAACCCATCACCATCGTCATGAACAGCTTCCAGCCATTGGTGGGGTCTGTTTGGAACATAAGCCTCTCCAAAGTATTCTTTCTCTTCACAACCTCTCTTCGCGGTCGGGGTTCGATCCTCGGTCCCGGCAAAGATTTATCTGATTACCAAACCCTTCCTTCACCTCTGACAAGACATCTTGTGAATGTGGGGAATGCCAGGCCTCCACCGTGGTTCGGATTCCACGTTAAACTGTAGGTCCTCCATTTCATCTCACAATCACCCTACCATTACACATTAGCGTAAGTGCGTATAACCCAAACGGGTAGTAAAACGCGGTGCTAATAATAATAATTATTATTATTGTTCTCACCCTCTTGTTTCTAATCCTATCCACCTCTATAGTACTTCTCAAAAAGGTCATTTCACTGGCTGGAATTCTGCTTCCAGTCTCTTCCTTCATTACCCACGTTTTCGCTGCATATGTCGATATTGGTACAGTAGCCCCATGGCTTCTTTGGTGCTGACTGACAACTCACAGCTGACTTCTGATAGTCAACATTTTGGTACATACCTAAATTTTGACTGTCGGAAGTGACAGCTGCTAAACACATGTTTTTGCAAATCATATGCTTCAGCGTAGGAATACATAATTTGGTCTGGTAACTTTTCAAAGCTCCTAGCTGTGAGCTGTCAGTCAGCACTAAAGAAGCCATGGGGCTACTGAACATTATATATCATGTAGATCACTCATTTACCCTTCCTTGGCACATCCCTGCTACAAATTATACTTCTAGCACTTATTTTTTTTAAAAAACCTTCTTGAACTTGCAACAACTTGAAAGCATATTATTCCTAACAGGTAGTAAGATGCGGTGCTACATAATTAAATCAAATTAAACAAGTTGAAGTTGTTAAATACTTTACAATATTAATATAAACATATTTTTATTTGAACTACAAGTATAGTTGGGTTGAATCCACTATTTTATGTATCTGAATCCCAAATCCAAATCTTTAAAAAAAATTATGACCATAAGAGGAAATATAAATTTGATGGAATAATAGAAAATAACAATAGTAACTAAATGCTTGACATGCTTCCTTATAACATTCATATTCAGTTAAGTGTTAAATTACTTGCTGGGGTCTGGTTGTTAAGTTCATCCTATAATTACAAATGGTTTTGAACCACCAATAAGCACCATTGAAGCTTTAAAAAGAAATTCCACCTGAAAAAATGAAGAAAAAAAATCTTTTTAAGAATTTGAGTCTTAAATCTAAAATTATCTTTAATTCTCAAATCTCCTTAAGTATATGAGGTATTAAGGTAACATCCCTAATTACAAGTCTTGATAAAATTTACAGGATATGTCATGTCATTGATTAGATCTGACGAAAGAATTTGTAAATTATATTTGTTTTCTAAAGCTAGATAAATATACACAGTATAAACTTTATTTTTTATTCAAACTTGTGTTCAACTTTGGTAAAATATTTAACTTTGTTTGAATTTTGTCTTTGTTTCAAATTTAAAAAATGAAATTCACACATTTACATATAGTATTTCATTCAATTCAGCAACATATTTTCCCATAAATCATTGAGCAAAAACATGACTCAGATACAGCCTACTTTCTAAGCCCTTTTTTTTTTCTTCCATACTCTAGGTCTGTGCAGGAGACAGTTCAAATAACTCCGATATAGGCGAATCCGAAGAAGAAGAACCTTTAACATCAATGATGGACGACATGGATGGTATCGACGTTGATGTTGAAACAACCTCTACGACTAAAACTACACCGGCCCCGCGAAACAAGCGTACAAGTAGTGTTAGGTGAGTGATTCATGCTAATACCGTACTTACTAAGACCAAGTTATTAGATATAATCCTAAAAAAATCTTCTGCTCTCCTTGTTGCTTTTTGATACTTAACATGACTGGGATCTCTAGTTTACAGTGGACTTTGTATCACTTCTTATCAATTATCATACTTACGGTGAGAAGGAAGGGAATGCAAGAAAAAATCAGTGTTTTTTGCAGCTTTAATGGCAAAACATTTTTTTGACCAAAATAAATAAAATATTGCTCCACTACAAACACATAATTTAATTTTATTCGCATGTTAACCTATAAATTTCTTGAATATCTGTCTCAGGTATCTTGGAATTTAATGACATCTTTTTCTTTTATTTTTTCATCTAATCACACCATGCTCAATATAATACATGCTCATTATAGATATTCAGGAACTGTAGATATGAAAATATGAAGAAAATTAAACTCTGAACTTTGTACTGGAGCAATATATATTTATTTTAGCCAAAAAAAAGTTTTGCTGTAAAAACTTCAAAAACACTGGCCTTTTCTTGCGTCCACTTCCATCCCACCTTAATAACTTTTCATTTAGGATACACAAACTGAATTTAAATATGATACCCCCTAGAAATCCTTGGAAATGAAAGCCTATTCCTTTTAACACCTCAACACCCAAGTGAACTCTGGCATGAGTAATTTCTATGGGGATGCGAATATTGGAAAATTGTAAAATTTTCAAATTCCTATTTCCGATTTACCCGCCTCGGTGGCTGAATGGTCTCAGTAGTCATTCTTGTGTTAGACTGGACTGTTGATGACGGGGAGATTAAGTTGTGAATCCTGGTTGGGTCTACTGAGGGTGGAGTTGGGAAGTCATGTAATCATGGCCTGTATTTAACAGGAAAAGAGCAACAGAAAATATCCTTGAGCTTTCTGGAATGAATGTCTTGTGCTAGATGCTAATATTCCACCTTTTGTTTATTTTGTTGTTTTTTTTTTTCTTTAGGCTCTGTTTTCTTTATACAAAGGTTATTTTGTTGACAAAAATGTTGAAACAATGTTCTACTTCTTAATTAGTTCTGTAAGATCGGGTAAAACCAACATGGCTGCAAGCAGAAACATTATGCAGAGGCACGTCGACTCGATGGTGGAGATGGAGGAACAATCGCCAGTGGTTGTTGTGGCGTCGCAGCCAAGCACGACTCCTTCTAGTAGACAAGTCACCGCAGCAACGCTGTCGGACCTTGACGGCATCGACATGATGAACTTGCCTATCGACATGGAAGAGGATGACGAGGATCAAGAGATTGACACCAAGAGTGTGGACCTGGACATCAAGTGAGTCCCGCTAGATGACTTGCCTTCATAAGAATGTCTTGGTTGATGTTGAGGCTTTCTTAATCCATGGATGTACAGTCCTTTTACCTGTGATATGTAGCAGTCTTACTTTGATTACAATTGCTATTCTCTCTGGCTGTTGGGTTTAGATGCTCTACTTTTGGTGCCAACTTGTTGCTTGTCTGCTTTGTCATTTTTAATTTGAATATTTTTCAGGAAGTTTTAATTTGATTATTTTTCAGGAATATAATTTATCGATAGCTACATTATTGCAGTGTTAGCATCATCCATGAGTTAGATTTTACAAAGCTTAAAGTTTGTATGAGCTGTGAGTTTTTGTTGTTTAGGCCTGGTCCTGAGTTGATGCAGGAAACCCACGCATGCTTCTTCTCGCTGGTACGAGATGTGATATGCTCAACGCCGGATCATCGTATGAGTCTCTCAACTCTAGAGGATCGTCTGAAAGCCTGGCAGGAGAATCCAATTTCTCCCCTCAACGACTGGTATTGCATTGCCGCCGATTCATGGCTACTTATGCTCCCCTCAGCAATTAGCTTCCTTTCGGGGGATTACCCAGGTATGTGTCTCTTAACTAATGCATTTGGATAAAATTAGAAAGTATACCACTTTGAAGTAAGATAATTGTGAGAAATTTAAAGGACGCAGCTCAAACATATCAGGTTTCTTGTAGTTTAATAGTTTGAAGGAAATATGCAATTTTCTCAAACAGACAGACGGCCAGGACTATTAATTTTAACATATTAAATTTCAGACCCTTGTTGTAAACCAGTCTGTCTGTATATTAGGGATCTGCGAGTACTCGTATTTCAAACTCTAACTCGAGCTTGTGGCTTAAGCTCGAGATCGAAGGTTTTGTAGGCTTGTCATTTTCGGGCTTCTACTTGATGTACTTAATAATCCATTTTTAAAAAGCAATTGTAAGCATAGTTTGTTTAATTGAGTTAATATCACTATTTCCACTTATAACTACAATTTTCTGGCAAGTGTGAAGTCCTTCTTTCGATGTTCAATTTAATATAGCCTTTTGGCACCATTTTTCCTTTGTTTACATGTATTTAATTTTGTGTTTGATGTATGTTGATTTTACTTTGATTAAAAATACAAAAATGAAAAATAAAACAAAACAAAACAAATCACAATAACAAAAAAAAAGACCAAAAATTAAACTCACTTCAAGTAAGATACTTACTAAAGGTTTTATATCAATAAGGAAAACCTCTTTTCGCTTTATGAGGTAATTGTATTATATTTGGAAGAAGGTATAGGAAAAGTGGATAGAAACACATAAAAGGGGGACAAACACAATATGGCCTTTTCAATGAAAAGAAGAACACAGTTCACACTTTACACTGTTCCTATCTATGTGTCCTATCATTCTTTAACATTTTCCTTTTTCCCCCCTTTTGTTTTTTTAGTTTTCCCTTTTAGGAAGTTGCGTTGCGTGTTTCACACTCCTCCCCGATGAGTTCCGATAGAACGAAACCTAGGTCGGGGGATTGGGTGGTGATGATAGATTTCTTTAAGAGGCAACCATTATCTCTTTGTCCATTGGCAGCAGTGTAAAGTGTGAACTGTGTTCTTCTTTTCATTGTAAAGATTTTCATTGTAAAGGCCATATTGTGTTTGTCCCCCTTTTATATGTTTCTATCCACTTTTCCTATACCTTCTTCCAAATATAAAGGTTTTATATGTTACTAGGCCTACATCAGATTTACGTATGTCAATAATATTCTAGGGTTAAATAATTATTGCATGATAAAAACGTGCATATCTACATGGAAGTGTTTAGAATGATTGTGATTGTTGGCAGATGCACAGCCAGATGATTTCGTGCCCTACCTAGAGTACAAACCCCACCTGGTTGCGTACCAGTGGATCGGAGCTGGCCGGGACACTGACACTCACCTCATGCCACTGTGTCAGCACTGGCTCGACCACAGGGAAGAGATGCTTGTGCGGCCAATCAAGGAAGAGGAAGGGGTTGAGGAGGTAGGGGAAGGTGAGGAGAGAGCGTGCTCCCCACCTCCACCTCGATATCCTACCACCTGGTCTGTGCGCTCCACCAGTAGCGAGGAAAAGGAGCTGTTCAGGGAACAGGTCGGTGTGAATGTAGTTATGTGTATGTTATTGTTTTGAAATGCCTCTTACAGTAGACTCTCGATTTACCGGGGACGGATCAAACGAGTTGCGGCATAACCTATATTTAGATATGTCACAAACAATACACCATGTTACGAATGCATTCTTCTGTTATTGCCATTCAATGCACATGTGTGGCAATCTCTCAGAGAGAGAGATATAGACACAAGGAAATAGTACCATGCTCAAGGTTGTACATACGCTGCTGAGACTAGCGAAATAGATGGGTAGGTAGAGAAAGGAGGAGAGGCAGAGCTTATCTCGGGTGATAGAGCTAGTCAATAGCCACGGGGCACTGAAGGCTCAGGAATGTGTGCTTACCTGACAAATTTGTAGAAACAAGTTGACACTTGACAAACATATTGAATTCATGCACTGAAAAATAGTGGCAATAAGTACAACCCTCAGAGATCAAACAAATTAATAAATGACATTTCTTTAATTCATTAAGTATATAGTGTATACACAAGAAGAAAGTTATTTTTTGTATTATTTGTGATTTCTACTATCCATACTTCCTCTGCCCTCAACTACCCCAGAAAATCTTGAGTCTATTCTACTATCCTTCCTCACTATCTCCTTTTAACTACGCTAATGATGTAGGGTTGAGGTAATAATCCTATTGGCTCGAATACATTAGTCCTCGCACATAATACAACCCTAATATTTTAAATGTGTTCTATAATAGATCTTGAAAATACCATGAAGTAAAAATCTAGCAAAAATGACACAATTTTACTAGACCCCTTGAATGTGTATTTTGACAGGGAGACACTCATAAAATTCTCATTCATTTTTCTTTACAGATTTGAATATTAGCCTCAAAAACACCAAATTTGTTAGCAGCCTGTACATTATTTATTTTTTGTGTATTGCTGTTAATTTAAAAATTTATATTGTAGCTTCTTTTCATCCCCTTGTTTACTTGAGATGTCGAATAAGCCTTGTTTTCAACATGATCATTCACTTGCAGATCTGACATGGGTGTCTTTTTGATATCGGAAACACAGACCAGATTCTGCCACCAACTGACACTGTCCTACAGAATTAACAGTTCAGTGACACTGTAGGGTGGAAACCACTTCTTTTCACTTCGTTTTGTCTTTGAGTTTATTATTAGACATCCAGTATAGTAACAATATGCTACGAATGCAATATGCAATATGCTATGAATTAAAAGGGTTTTTTCAGTGAAAAATGTTAGGTTGCTTATGTAATAAGAGTAGGAGTACAGTTTTCAGAAGGCCATTTTTAGAAGATAAACATGGCACTATATTTGGGCCAATATGTTAATATAAATGTAATGTGATTTGTGTGGTAAACAGGAAAGGTTGCGGTACGAACATCCACACAGAGCGTTCACATTTAGGATGCATGGCTATGAGTCTGTCGTTGGACCTGTGAAAGGCGTGTATAACCAAAGTGTTGGGGCAAACAAACCTCGTGGTCACTCTCTCCTGGTGGCCGACAGGCCCAACTTTGTCACAATACTGGCATTGGGTGAGTTACAATAAAATAGGTGTAAATTTACTTTGATACAGAAATAGCCATATGTTGAAATCATAGTTCGATTAAATTAAATCAAATCCTTTAATATTAATTAATATTGAAAAAATCTTAAGTAATTTCATCCTAAATTATTTATCATAATTTATCAGAATAAAACAAAATATTCTAAACATTTTGTCAATGAAACATGTTATAAGAAATTTTAGTGCATAAATTAATATAAACAACCACAATATAGTTTTGTAAGCATAAATCAATAAACAAAAAATATCCCAGCTTTGATTTGGCTTCAAGAATATTTAATATATTTTATATGAATTCACTTTGAATTTAAAAAGTGAACTTCGCAGACTCAAACTTTTTTTTTAATGTTTTCAGAATTATTAATAAATCCAATACCCATTCACATATTTCTCTTATTGTGATACTTGATATTTTTAGTGCGGGACTCGACAGCCCGCCTGCCAAATGGTGAGGGCACACGATCGGATATCTGTGAACTCCTAAAAGACTCTCAGTACCTGGCACCCATCTCCCAAGAGAGCTATCTGCACTCGGTCGTTAGCGGAGCACTCGATAGACTCCATTACGAGGCTGACCCTTGTGTCAAATACGACACCAAGCGCAAGATTTGGATCTATCTTCACAGGGGTAGAACCGAGGAAGAATTTGGTAAGCCATTGTTTCTTTTATTATTGTCATATCAAAAAATAAAATCATGCTAATTCCAATAAGATCAGAAGTTAACTTAAAAGCTCAAATTAGTCTTAAACTAGCCAATGCATCTTATTCTTGGTTTATACATTATTCACTAGACATAAGCAAATAAGTAATATCTGAAACCTTATAGAGTATTGATGTATAAATGAAATTAAAAAGAAATTTGTCCAGTTTTCTGACCTTTTTTACATTTACTTAAGATGTTCATAAAGTTATTTCAAGTTTAATTTCTTTTTAAAAAAATTTATTAACTTTTGAGTTTCATGTAATTATATGGAGTAAGTATATGAAAGAGTGATAGCAACACAATATGTATTTCTTTTACTTAATTCCTAATCCGGTTTCTTCTCATGACAGCTAACATGCTCCTCACAATCTTCATTTCCATGGCTTCCACTTTCCTAGGCTCTCATACATTCATTTTACATGCTACTCCTGCATGTGTGACTCTGGTCACAAAATACGACCTATATAACACTTCCTTACATTTCAAGGGATCTTCTCTTCTTCATAGCAGGCCTCTTACCTATAGAACTACTACCCTTGCTGCCCTCTTATTCAATTTGATGATAAATAAATGTACCCTACCTAGTCAAATTTTTATTTTATTAATTTTATACTTCGGTCTATTTTAACAGAACGGGTGCATCAACAACAACAAGGTATGGCAAAAAGTAAGAAAAACACAAGTCAACGTAAAACCAGTCGCAGCAAACAGCAGCAGAAAGAAAGCACGGCTGCTGCCGCTTCTATGAAAGAAATTCTTCAGCCAGCGCCCACGATTAGTTCGACAAAAGTAAAAATAGAGGTGTCTGTCGCATCGTCTCCAACGATTACACCTACTCCTGCAGCTGTCACTGTAGCATCGTCCGCTTCGACACAGAAAGTGGGGAGAACCACGACAGCTCGGCCTTTAACGCTTACAGGTCATACAATACAGAATCTCCAGGTGTCTACGTCATCCGGTGTCCAAACCATTCAGGTAAACACGTCTTACATAGTCACAGTTTCTTTAGTTATAAAGCTACGTAATGAAGAACTTCATGGCCTGTATGCATTCCCATATATTTGAAGGTTGGTCAAGAAGTGCATGCTGAGTATTTGGTGGTCATGCGGTGCTAATGGATGATGGCAGGCATGTACACACCATCTTAGTTGGGAAACCTGAATATACCAGAATGCTCCTTGGTAGGCCAAGACGTCGATGGGAGGATAGTGTTAAAATAGATTTGAAGGAGTTGGGTGACAGGTTGGTGATTGGGTGTCCCAGGATAGGGATAAATGTTGAGCTTACGCTCTGGCGGTTTTCTTAAAGAGACAGACATTACCTCTTTGTCCAATGGCAGCAGTGTAAAGTGTAAACTGTGTTCTTAATTTAATTGTAAAAGTCACATTTTGCTTGCTACCCTTTTATATTTTTCTAATTACTATCCACCTTTCCTCTACTTTTTCTAAATATAATACAATTACCTCATAAAGCGAATAGAGGTTTTTCTTAATGTGATACATATTCTAGGGGTCTGCGAGTACTCGTATTTCGAGCTGAGCATTAAAAATTGAAATAAAAAATTGTGTAGTAAGATAATTTCTAGCATATGAGGCGCGTAGAGGAATGGAATTGGAACAGCAGACGTGACCATGCGCGATTATTACATTAATGACTAAGAAACAAAATACGAAACATTTCAAATCTTTTAACAATGCTTTTCTTACGTTTTATTTTAAAGTAATTTCAACCTAAGGATGCTTATTTTAGGGAAATATTAGCTCATTTAAACTTTGGTTGACTCATTTTAATCTAATAACAACTTTGTTTTATAAAAGTGGTGGTTTTATTTATATATGAATGCCACAAGTGCTCAAGAAATCAAATTCCCAATTTAAAAGTTGTTTTATAGTTTACGCCATTGTATGTTAAAATTTTTATATATTTTTTCCTTTACCACAAATAATCAGAGGGATGTCAAGTTTACCAGCTTAAGAGGTTTTTGGCTGAACATACCCCGAGCTGAAAATCCATGCCTTTGGTGGTGCATAATTAGACACCGCTTTAATCTATTGGCACCATTATCCAGACATTATATGGCGGTTCCAGCCACTCAAGTAACCAGTGAGAGACTGTTTTCGACAGCAGCAAACATAATTTCTCTGCATTGAGAGAATATTTTACCTGAATATGTTGAGCATTTGGTTTTCTTGCTAGAAATTGTAATTGTAGCGACACAAGACTGAAATCATTATCTTAATTGAATTAGTTTTATGAACTTTTTTTGTGTTAGTGGCATTTTAGGAGATGAGTGTTGAAACCATTTTAATAATTTTTATTAGGCCTACTATATTGTTATTTGTGTTTTCTTACTTTTAAATCGTATTTTTTTAAGATAGGTGTTAGTTTTTTTTAAACACAATATTTCTGGGTTTTTTAAAGTTTTCTCTATATTATTTACTATTTATCAATGTCAATTGTTATTTTAAGGCCAGGTGAACGTTTTCATTTATTTTAAAAATTGTATTTACATTTTATGTCGGATTTGGCTGGTGATATTTTAAATATGCTATTTTACTATTGAAATAAACATATATATACTCTTAACATTTTAAAATTATGAATATACTTGAACTCGGGAGCTTTTAGAAATACTCGGCTCGATTTCAAGTCGACTGAATAAACCCAAGCTCGCAGACTTCTAATATATTCGCATCCAATGTCCATTTTCTGTGTTTGTCCTTTATGTTATTCCAAGTGTACTATCATTATTTACCAATTTCCTTTTTTTCCCTTATGAGTTTTTTTTTTTTCCTCTTTTAGAAAGTAGTGTTACACGTTCCACACTCCCTCTTGATGAGTTCCATTAAAATGATAGAATGAAACCTAGGTCTTATTACCTCTTTGTCTAATGGCAGCAATGTATATTGTGGACTGTGCTCTTTTAATTGTAAAAGCCATGTTGTCTCTTCCCTTTTATATTTATCTTTCCTGTACCTTCTTCCAGATATAAGAAGAAAAAGAAGAAGAATTTTAAAAAATACCTAGCTTAAAAACATATCAACTTGATCCCAATTTCACTGTTACAAAGTGTTAAATTTTCTGTTCCAAGCATAATCTTTTATATAATACCCTTGTTAATGTGACATGAGATGGACCTTTAATGCCAGTTGGGTCATTTTATTGAGGTCTTTATTCTTTTGATGCTAGATGGATGATGGTGCACTTTGCAACTAATATTTGATTATTTAACATTCAGGTAACAACCTCGTCTGGTTTGCTGGGTGGAAATTCGTTGTTGACGTCTTCGGCTACATCAGGAACCTCTCATACAAAGACAGTGGCTACTAGTGGCCTCGTGTCTCAGCAGGTGCAGACGGTCGCCGGAACTGCCCGAACTGTTCGCACAGTAAGCTCAGATAAATATCAAATTGTTAACCGTAGATTTATTAGTAATCATTTTTTTTAAATTAATGGGAAAAAATTCCATCATTTACTAACCAAAAATTGTTCCAACTAAAGTTTCCTTTTATACAGTTATTTAAAATTGTCTTTGATTAAAGGGGTTGAGAAAATAAAGCACTTTTTTCACCCAAAAAAAAAATAAAGTTTTCATGACAATCTAAAATATTTTTTTATGATACTCTTCCTGATAAGTAGTATTGACATTTTCAATAGTTATGGTTTAATTTACTTTTTATATAAAAATTTTTTTTTTAATTTTTATTTAGTAAAAATGTAAACCTTAACTCACACTTAAAGAAGTAGCTTAAAAAATGTATATGTACAGCACAGTCTTGATAATCCGAACCTGAGGTTGTCTAGGACGTTTGGATCATCAAATTGTTTGCATTATCAAAGGATGATAAAAAATAGACAAAATTATTATCTGATTATTTATTAATACATTACATTTTTTGAGTAAATAAACTGCTGTCAATTTTTGAGACCCAAAACACATATTTATTTATTGAATGAACACCCATAGTAGTTTTTCGATTTAAAATATATTTTGAGACAAATTACCATTGGACTACAATTAATAAAAATAATTAGTATTGTCGGTTTTCCTACATTTGATGTATTACACCGTATTGTTGTTTTGTTTCCAGTCAGTGGGATCGAACTCATCCTCTCAGCTGGAGGCTAGTCCAGCTGGGTCCCTGCTCACCACCCCAATCCACCAGAAGGTGTCTGTGTCGGCGGCACAGACTCTGGCCACTTCCAAGGCAGCAGCACAGCTGCTCAGCATGTCACAGGTACGCTTCCCTCCCAAATATTTAATTTCCTCTTTAATTAAACTGTGTTGCGCTCATCACACTCCTTCCTGATGAGTTCCACTAAAATACCTCCTGATGGGTTCCCATATAATATAAGAATACCTCCTGCAGAGTTCTGATAGATTACCTCCTGGTGAGATCCAATAGAAAACCGTCTGAGTTCTGGTAGAATAACACCTTGTGAGTTCCAACAGAATACCTCCTGGTGAGTTCCAGTAGTATAAAACCTAGGTCGAGGAATTGGGCGCTACCAATATATTTTCTTCAAGAAGCAGCCATTACTTCCTTTTACTGTGGCATAAAATGTAAAGTGTGAACTGTATTTCCTGTTTTCATTGTAAAAGCCATATTTTGTTTGTTCCTTTGTTTCCTTTCATGTTAAACATTTATAGTAATGTAGATGCTCTGGCACTTGTTAAGTAACAGGGGGTAGGCCTACATGAATTAACATAGGAAGCAAGGGCGAGAGGGTATGGCCATGTAATGAGAATGAAAAGAATGGAATATTAAGGAGAGTGCGGAAGCTAAAGTGTGAAGAGAAAATACCACAAGGGAGGCCAAAGAATAGATGAAAGAGATAGATAACAGATAGTGTGAGGGAGAGGATAAGAATGGTGGAAGGAACCAGAGATGAAGGCATTTTTCTAAACTAGCGCAACCAATGGCTGGAAACAGTTTATTATGATGATAATGTTGAGTAATTGACTATCTGAACTGTCCGCTAAAGCTAAAGATGATTTTAATGTGTAGGTTCAGCTAATGAGCTCCAGGAGTCCCCAGCACAGTACAGTCCCCATCCTCGCCGCAAGTAAGACCCTGGTCACGGGCGGTCTCTCTAGCATGAAACTGGTGAACGCCGTCAAAGCCATCTCCAGCAATGACGCCATATTCATCAAGCAGGGCCAACAGGTGGTCACCACCACGACAGCGGTCGGAGGGACCATTTCGCAGCAACAATTACACAAGTTGGGGGAGGGTGGTGGAGTGGTGACACAGCACCAGCAGCTGTTGCAACAGCAGGCCAAGGTGCAGTGCACATTTTGTTTTAGGAAGGTGTTAGGGTGTATTAACTGTGGGGGTTTAATGAAACCCAAAGGTTTTATCACCTAGGATCCAAAAGACTAGGGGTGTGTGAAATCCACTTTTTTGTTTCGAAACAAAGTCAAATCAAATAAATTAAACATCTCTAGAAAGATGAATCATTTTAGATTTTGTCTACTGTTCTATATTAATTATATATATATATTACACACATATATATATGTATATAGATCTAAATAATATATATACACACACACATTACACATTTATATTTGGGCCAATATAGCCATATATATATACATACATATACCCAAATATAATGACCTCGCGGATAATATGACCCTAATAATAATAAATTGATAAATTATTAAAGATATCAAAAATAAAATGCCTCGAATATATCACAAGGTAAAAATGTAACAAACATGACACAGTTTTATAAGGCCCTCTGATTACTTGTCTTTATGTGGACGCACTCCTACAATTTTTTTAATATCAGAAACACGGTACAAATTCTTCTAGCAATTAACGCTGACCTACTGAATTGGTGCTACACTGAAAGGTGGAAATCCTCCCTACCTCTCTCTTCGACTTCACCATGAGTTTTTTTTTATATTAGATGGACGTGGTGTGATAGTTCCTGTGCTCGCACTATTTTCTCACATGTTTTTTACCTTGAGTTTATTATTAGATATGTGCGTGAGCGCTTATTCCTTCCGGCCGGTTAGTACCGTTAGAGTGCTACAAAATAGACCTCTAGGAATCGAACAGGTTTTTTTTTTTCCAGTGAAAAATATTTGGCTGCAATGTAAATTCTAGTTAGTAATCACATTCCTTGAATGTACCTACAGCAGGCGGCTGCAATAGCACAGCTGCAACAGCAGTTTCAGCAACAACAACTAAAACAACTCCAACAGCACCAACAACAGACCATAGTCGCCGTGAGCTCTGCAGCGGGAGTGGTGACCCTCCCACAGCAGAGGCTCGTCACCACGATGTCCGTCCTCAACCAGGGTCAAGGTGTGCAGAGGATGGTGGCTAGAGGTAAAGTTCATGTCGCTCATCACACTTGGTTGAGGTTTCTATAACTTGTGAGCCGCATATCCCTCACAATGTGCAAGATTGAGGGGTCCTTATGCGATAACTAGGCTGAGTGACAAGGAAGGTGAACATTGTGGCTCCAAACAGGGAATTTGATAAAAAATGAGGAAAAGTCGGGGAATTGAAAGGTTTGGCTAATTCTACCTCACCCAAGCATTTAAACTAAATTAAGTGTGTTTCCCAATGTTAACAAAGTAAATTGCCTAGATATTTTATTCCAACATAAGATGCCTGTACAGGAATGTTGATGTTTGGTAGCTTAGAATTTTTTGAAAATATGTGATCAATGTAATAAACGAAAAAATACCCATCCGCCAATAAAAACTGTAAAAAAGGTTAGGTCTAGGATTTATTTTTAATGTCTGGAAAACCTTAAAATGTCAGGGAATTTTGCAATAAAAGTTTTTTTAGTCACCGTGGGTGGAGTAAAGTTTAAGGTCGATGCAAAGTAGATAGAAAATTAACTCATATTCGACTTGACTCCACCTTCTGTTTCACTCGGCCTTGTTTTTACAAATGGGCTTAAGAATCGAATTTAAAACACATCTTCAAAATATGATTGACAGCTTAAATAACCTCTTTTCTTAATCCTTGAGAGAAATTTCATCTTAGCTCTAGTAACGTTTATATTTCTTGAATAAGGTCAATTAATTATTTTTAGATAAAGAAAATAAAAAAATTCTTGCCATCTCATTTACTTTCATATGACATATTAGACATATAAAAATAAATAATTGCCTAATGATTAAGAATTATAAGAAAAGTGTGCGGAAACACTGTAAAATAATGTAAGAGAAGTGATAGAGAAGGAAACTAACTTGTAAAGAGGCAGACAAGAAAACTCTTCGTTGCATATTTGAAAAAGTTTGAAAATTCAGCTACTAGATCTTCATCCAGTGGCAGCATTGTAAATTGCCAACTGTGAAATTTTTTTCATTGTAAAAGCTAAATAAATATAAAAATTTCTGAAAATACACTTACATTAAATACTTAAATACATATACTTGTCCTCTATTTCGTGGCCAACATGTAATTTGTTAGTTGTGTTAGCAATATAATCTTTTAACATATTATTTGGTGCCTAAAGTTATATATCAATGGGACACACATATTTTTTCTTCATTAAACATTTTTCTAAATATTTGAATCTTGATTCGGGTTCCTGAATATGTCATATTATTCAATTAATCTTCATTTATATTGAAAAAAGTGGGCTTTGCACACCCCTAATATATATTGAATATATTAATATTGTAATATAAAATATTAGTGTGTACATAAACAATTTGTTGTTATGATGGTCAGTGGGTGCACAAGGGGTGTCACTCCCACAAATGACAGTGTCACCACAGCAGCTTCAGCAGAGCTTGGCCACACCGGTGTCAGGTGCCACGAATGCTACGCTGATCAAACAGCAGCAACAAGGACCACTAGTAGCGAAGGTGCTAACCAACGCTCAAGGTCAGGTGATATCCATGGAGAGTCTCCTGGCCCATCAGAAACAGCATGGCACGTTGCCACAAGGTAAACACGCCACCTTTTCAAACTATAGATTTTGTGGCACCCTCGAATATCTTGAGTTCAAATACTAAAGAATATTGAGAAAATGTCTAGTTTGAGACAAATCTTTTTTTTGGGGGGGG
>CABFOV010000091.1:301016-317590 GCA_902141375.1 Timema poppense
AAAGTAAGATTTTTGGGGACACTCGGAAATTTTTGGTTTAAAAACTAAAAGAAATTTGGGAAAATGTTTGTTTTAGGACAATTCTTTTTTTTGGGGGGGGGGGGTGTAATCGAAATTTATTTCAAAGAACTAGAAATACATATTGGTGATTCATAACCAACATAATTATAGGACAGGCTCAATAACCAGGTCCCAGACAGTAATCTAATGATTAACTGATTAATGAACGTTATAATGAATGGATTATAAGAAGAAGAAATTTAGTTGCTATTAATATTTTCTATATCCCTTTATATTTATATTTTCTGTGAGATTCATAATTTTTTCCAACATTCGAATTCTAGATTTGAGATTAGTGAGTAAAATGAAGGTCCCAATTTATAAAATAGTGGATTTGACCCAACTCTACTCATTACCATCATTTTTATTAGCATATAATATAAAATATAGAGATGATATTGTTTTTGAATCCAATATAACCGCTGTGTGTTAATACATACTGCACTGGTAGGGACAAAATCTTGAAACATTAAAATAAAATGGTGGCAATTACACAAAAAATAAAACTAAGTGTTTCTTATTGGTGTCCCACACATGTTTAATCCTTGTTTTATCATAGTAATTTTGATACTCTGAATCACAGAAAATGTGCCAGAATAGAAAATAATATACCTCTTTAATATGATGTTTTTATTTTTAAGCCGAAGCCAGAGTTTGTATGTTTTTAGCAACTCCGACACTACCCAAAATTGCTCCCAACTCCACAGCTTTGCTTGTAATGTATGTTTAATCTTTGTGTAGGAACAGCTTTGAGAGTAACGACGGCAGGAAAGCCAGGTCAGACTAGTCTGATCCAGATTCCGAGTACCACACCTGGCGGAGTGCCACAGTTTGCTGTAGTCTCGCAAGGGAACTTGCTGTCAGTTGGCCAGCCCAGGGTCCTTCACACACAATTAGCTACACAGGTATTGGCTCGCTCGGGTATCGACACTGGACACTACGTTACGGCACGGACAAGGTACACACCAGACATCGAGTCTTACGGGTGTTTTGCTGCGCTCCTTTAGCCAGGTTGATTATTTGTATACTTGTGAATGCTGGCCTCAGTTCTCAGTGATAACAACACTTCCAAATTGTTCCTTGTAAAGGGCTGGTAGTTGAACACATCAGTTCAGGTACCAGCAATCCTCTCCCCTTCACCCCCTCTTTACCACCATATTGACACTAGAAGGCAATATGTGTTTGTTCTCTAGTAAAAACATCCTTAAAGTGAATTGTTTTAAAAAATGCCGGCTTGGTAGCGATGTTGTCACTCAGTGCCGCACAAAGCTATCCCCTTGTTGGACTCGTGCTCTTTCCAATGGGCACGGCCATTTTAACCTGGAGTCTGTGGATCTGGCGTGTACTTTGTCTGTGCACTAGGGCTATTAATAGTGAGATACAACTATTGTTATTCTTACCATGTTTAATTTATGTATATAACAAACTGATAAGTGATGACTGCCCAAAAAATAAATTGTTATAGTTGAATCAAATTCACTCAAAGCAATAGGTCCCAATTCACAAATCAAGGCTCTCATTTTTCATATCACTTGATTAAATTTTAAATCCACTCCGGGGGTTGAATTGTCTACTTTAAAGCATCACTCATGCAATAAACTGGACTGCTGATGGCGAGTAGATGAAGTTTAGAATCTCTTTCAGATGTACTGACGGTGGTTTTCCATAAATGGTTTCCCTCTCTGTCTACACACAAACGTGGACACTTAATCTGAACTTTGGCTTCCTCATTCCTAACTCCTTTGTGTAAATATATAGATTAGCTCAAAAGGGTAGTAAGATGCGCCAAAATAAATCAAATTGTTGAATTCAAATCATGAAAAAAGATTTAGTAGAACTGAATCTCCATGGAAGAAACATTTAACTTTTCATAAATCTATTTTAATTTAATACCTAAAGAAAGTTGCATGCTTATAATAACTTGCAGGTCTTGTTATGTAAAATCTTAAAATGGAAATTGTAAAAATATAATCCTGATATGTTTTCATCCCCTTACTACTCTTAAGAAAAAAAAAATTTAAACCCTAATTACTACTTGTTTACATTACACTCATATGTGCTGATTACTTTAAAGTATTAAGAATGAAGAAACTTGACTTTAGAGGAAGTGGATCAGCATTTTTGTGGATGGAAAGTGGAAAGCCATTTTGGAAAAACCACCGTCAATACACCCGGCCACGATTTGAATCCTGATCCCCCTGTCATCAGCAGTCTAGTCTATAGTTATATTGACACCCTAGATAATGGGACCACCGAAGCGGGTCCGCTTAAAGAACCAACATATTTAATAAAGTGCATTTCATCTCCTCAGTCTGCACTCCAGCAACAGACGACAAAACTTGTTAACACCTTGACGGGCAAGCCGATGATGGCCAGCATGGGGGCCGCCACTGCTGCCAACCTGAGAATGTTGAGTCCACAAGGCACTGCCACTGGAATCAATTTGGCTCATATCGGTGGGAAACCCGTTTTACTGGCTAGCAAAGCTCAGCCAACGTCTTTGCAAGGAGGGCCTGGACAGGTATGTAAAAGCTAAAGGTGTATGAATATTCAAAAATTTCTTAATGCAAATTTTTTTTAAATAGCTATTTTTGGACTTAGCATATTAAATTATGAAATTTTGAATTATTCTTGTATTTTTGAATACCTAAACAAAGATATTTTGGTTCATTCAATTTAACCACACGTTTTCATATACCTACTAAAAAAAAATTATTCTAAGTAATACGCATTATTTCATTTTAAATATTCATTTATTTTTTTCACTAAAACCAAATAAAAATGTCCTTTGTCAAGAAATCATCATGAGATTTCATCTAGTCAGCTGCCATCTTTATTGTTTATTTGTGTGAGCACTATGAACTTATTATTACTATTAGACTGTGCATCAAATATGCAGACACGTTTATTATGTATTTTTGGCTGAGTTCACTAATGGCAATATCCAGCTTTGTGCAGTCTATGCTTCAACTATTGTGTTGCAATTAGTGTGGTATTCAGTTCAAATAGGGTCAAGCCCTTAAAAAATATATTATATTTTACAAATCTTGAATTCTATATTCTCTAAAATCTTTGAATTTTCTTAAGGATCTGTGTATTTGAAGATTCAAGGATCCATAATTATTTATTTACCATTTTTCTAGAATGTGATTCTGACATCGCAAGCGGCAGGCGGTCATCAGACGGTGGTGCTGGCTGCATCGCAGGCGATTCGTTCCCAAGGTGGCGNTATTTATTTACCATTTTTCTAGAATGTGATTCTGACATCGCAAGCGGCAGGCGGTCATCAGACGGTGGTGCTGGCTGCATCGCAGGCGATTCGTTCCCAAGGTGGCGCTTTGGTGCTCCAGCAAGGTGCGACGCAACAGATACTGCTTCCACCAGGTTTCCAAGGAGGCACCCTCAACATCAAGTCCCTCCAAGGACTTCAGGGTCTTCAAGGTCTCAAAGTTATCCCCCTGTCACAAGCCACCGCAGCAGCGGCAGGCAAAGGTACAGATATTGGATACACTTATCGGTTTTGAAAGTAATTACCTCCCTTGCCTTATGCTGTGGATTATCTCCACATCCAAAAATTAACTGGGTGTTTGTTTGTTATTAACCATCTTATTCTCTTCTTCTTCTTTTTTAAGTGCCGCGTCTTACTATTGGTTCGCATATGTTTGGAGAAATAATGGAAAACTGTTTAGGGTAAACCACCCTCGACACACTTGACCGGGATCACACTGCGAACGTAGCTCATTAGACCATGCCGCCACATAAGCGGATCTTATTCTGCTAGGGTGTGCGAATTTAATTATTTAAATTCAATGCAAAATTGAATATAATATATTCTATATAATAAAATATGTCCAAAACCCAAAAGTGGGAAAAATATGGCTTGAATAAAAAATTGACTTGGACCATAGGCTGAAAGCAGTAATGGATGTAAAGTAAAATGAATACCAATCACGGTCCAAATTTTCATTGAAAGGGCACCCTTATCTGACAGAAAAACTATTATATCTACTTTTACGTATTCATACGTCAAGTCATGTGATCTGTAGCTGTCACTTTTGATCAATAATATTAATACCTATAAAATAACTCTAATAATATAGTAAAATGCTATCATTGTTGATTGTAAGAAAATGTTTTTATTTTATAAGAAGCTCTTTCCACGAAAATTGGACTAGCTGGATAGAAAGTTCAGTCAAACAGTTAGTTACAACAGTTAAACAAAAATAAAAGGTATAATCTCCACTAATTAATTGTATTTGAACTCACTTCTTTAAGATTATTTAAAGTCACTCTTTTTCTTTTCAAAATTTGTTCATTTTATTTCCAATAAAAAACGCATAGTTTGAATTTGTTGGGGGTTTTTTTCCATTGTTTATAGATGATATATTATATTTTCATTTCCAGGCCGACAGCAGGTTTATGCAAGAATTATTAGTCCAAATCTAAGGCCTGTAACACCCGGTGCAACAGTTACACTTCAAGCGGCCCCAACAGAAACACCCATCGTAACGCCTACTCCGTCGACGTCTACAAATCAATAAATAAATTTAACCCGTTGTATGTAGTTGAGAGGTAAAATTATGTAAATTGCATTTTAAATTTAATTTTAAGTCGTTGTAGATTTGTGCCCAGTAAGATTTTTTTTTGTAATAGAATTTCATAAATTTCGAAAATAAAGCGATTGTATTTAATGAACATTTATTTTTGTAAGTTTTAAAGAAAATTTTGAATTTAGAAAAAGTAAAATGTATGTTCTAGGAGGTGAAGCTCTGTAGTGCTTAGTAAGTATTATACTCTTTTACCATGTTTTGGAATATTGTACATTTGCTACAAAGATGTGTGAACACTAATGAAATGAAATCTGATTCGCAACAATAAGTCTTATCATTAATATTGTGTTTCTCTCGCCCTTAACTCGAACTACCTATTATATTACAAGATCTATTTTTGGAAAACCTTTTCACATTTTTTAGATATGTTTTATTATATATACATTAGGGCCTCCGTATCCACTTATTGTGTATCTGCGGTTTACCCCTCCCCAATTTTATTTACTCTTAATGAATTAATTTAATTAATTTGCATCTGACATCATCAAGCCAACATCATTTTCGTCTGCTCAGACTTCTCCACCTTCTGAAGATAATTCTGATGACCCCTCTCCTATTTTGTTAGAAAGGCATTAGCCAAGCACAGTATCACAATTCCTACACCAACACCCCACTTCATCTCCTCATCGTGCTATCATATCACTGTCATCATTATCATCATGATTATCAGTGCAACAAGAAGATTGGAGAAATAGTAAGTAGTAAGTATACTGCAGTGTACATTCCACATTATTAGTTTATTTAAGATTGCATCTCTATAAGGAAAATCTCTTTTCACTTTATGAGGTAATTGTATCATATTTGGAAGAAGGTATATTAAAGGTGGATAGAAACATATAAAAGAGACGAACACAATATGGCTTTTAATTAAAAGAAGAACACAGTTCACACTTTACATTGCTGCCAATGGACAAAGCGGTAATGTTTATTTAATGTTTGTAATGTCTTACTGTGAATAATTTATCATTTAACTTGAACTTTATCGATTTGTTATATAATAGTTCAATATCATCCATGGTTTCACATAACCACGGTAGCTCTAGGAATGTATTACACTTGGATATGGGGACTCTATTGTACCCTTCATTTATCCTGGAGGGTAGAAAGTTTAACTGGCTTGTGCACTTTCTGAAACAACAAACTGATTCTAGAAGAGAGAACAATAAATTTCACCCAATACTGTAATTCATAGTTATCATCATCAATGTTTTCCAGCCTGTGGCTGGCTCAATTTAATAAAATGCCTCCATCTTCCGCTATCCTTCCATCAATCTCCCTCCTTTAATTACTTCCATTCTTCTTCTTTCACACACGTTCTGTAGTCTGCTCCTCCCATTTCTTTCTTGGTCTCTTTCCGTCCTTAATACATGACCATACCACCTCAGCCATAATACCTAACTTAAATTCCACGCATAGACTTAGAGAATTTTATAAAATGAAGCTTGGATAAAAGTAAAAGAAACTAACACATAAACTACCTGTACAAACACTTTAAATATATTGATGCCACATGGCATTTTACCTGAGACATTATTGCTACTTTCGTGTTCGACTAGACTCTCAATGACAGGGAGATCTAGGTTCGAATCCCGGTCAGATGTACCAACGGTGGTTTTTCCAAAATGGTTTTCCACTCTCCCAACACAAATGCGGGTACACTTCCTATAAATATATCCTTCCTCATTCCTAAAACCATTAGTTTAATTATTACACAAGTGTATAAACCAAACAGGAAGTAAAGCACAGCGCTAAAAAAAACTCTATTATATTCAAAATTTAATAACATTTTAAAATTTATTTGGCTGTAGGATTTCACAGTATTTCATCACTCTTTCATCCTTCTCTCGCCCAGACAGGCCAGAGTCGTCTTCGGAAGTAAACAAGTGTGGAAGCAGCGAGTAGTGCAATACGTGCATTGTAGAAAATTCATGACAGTAAGAATTCTCTGATGTACATCTTAGAGAACGGAAGTTCAACCCTCCCTTGTGGCTGATATCTCATGATGAAGGTAACATGTATAAACCTCGGGCATTTCTGACTGCTTTCAATTTGATTAATTTTATTCTATTTCAGCTGAAATCTGATGGAGATAACACGCTTAATCCATAATCCATGTCGGGCATTCCACTTTAAATTAAATGTTTCAATTAGGAGTCTGCGATCTTGAGGTTTTTACATTTGATTCGATTTACAAAAGTTCCCGAATTTCAGTCTATTCATAATTTTAAAACGTTGACATATATATTTATTTTAAAAGTAAATCTAATTTAAAATTTCACCAGTCAAAACAAACATAAGATGCAAATACCAAATCTTTAAAATGTGAGACTTTGAAAATATATATATGAAAACAACCACATGTTCCTAAAATAAGAACTGCACTCATTTTTATAAATAGTAAATACTTTTGGAAATTTTTTTTGTAAATATTGGTTTTTAAGTTATTACATTGACTATGTGGGCTTTTTTCCCCTTATTTGTCTATTATGGTGCCTAAATTCCTTCTTTTAATACCTATTTTAAACATATTTGGTGCCTAAGAATCCACTTCACGCATATAGCTCTAATGGGTTGTGAAACATGATGGGAAGTGGGGGGGAATTATCGGTTGTATAGAAAAAATCTAAAAATTTACATAACATATTTTGAAAAGATATTTTTAAACTTTTTTTATTTAGCATCGTGTCTTACTACATGTTCAGATTATACACCTTTAGCTAATTTTGGTAAAGATATTGGAAAAATATGGGGTGTATAAAATAAAGACTACAAACACTAAATAATTTACAAATTTAATATAAGACTACCTATTGGATAAATCCATCAGGTTATTAAAAATACATATTACTATAGTACATTCTGCTTAGCAGAAAATTAAAATTACTACAAGTAAAATCACAAAGAAAACTTTCAGCTGAAACACTATGATCATGATTCAATTTTAGCACTGAAAATACCACACAATACAGCATCTCATCAATATTTGATAATATTTCGTCATTTTACTTTAAACTTTCTGAAAATACTATATATTTACTGCTACAGATCACACTTTTTTTTTTTAATCCAGCATTCAATTATAGAACTGTGTTATATTAGAAGTGCATGAAATGTATTATGATTACGAATATGTTTAATGCAATACCCCTGGGGCGGCCATGAATTTTCGAGTTCCTTAAGACCAGACAATTAGTTGACAGGAAAACATCACATAACTTTTTTTTTACATACAGTTATGCAAGTGTGTGAACTGTTTCAGTAAATACATAAAAACAAAAATAATTAAATAAAAATGATCAACTATTACAAAAATATAATATTTAGCAAAAGTAAAATTCATAAAATTAGCTGAATTGTTTATGCTTGTGTCGCATGTGACGAAAGTCATTGTCTCTGAGCTCATTTGTGTTCAGCACCAATAAATATTCATTTCTTATACATTAATAAGAAGGGCAAGTTGATTTATTAATAAACATAAAGTTTCCTCTTCGGAAATAGAATTAATAAAATAAAATTTTTCAGACTAAGTTATTTTTGAAAACCTAATCAATGGTGGCTACAGAACTTCTACTATAAAACTCCTTCATTTTTCCAAACACCCTTTTTTTCAGTTTACTTTGGCAAGTTATGATTTTTCTGTGTATCAATACAATGAACACTTTTTTTTAGATGCTAGAAACTACCAAACATTAACAATTTTTATAATTTCTTTTTCCATTATTAAATATTTAGAATTTTGGAAAATTGGTGAAACACTTATATTCCCTGAATTTTAATTTAATTCATGATATTTCCTAACCTCACTTGTCATCAAAAAAGTATCGACTTTTCCAGGTCTACCCTGTCTGTAGCCAAAGTGAAACTTAAAAGGTTTTGAATAAAAACAATTCCTGAGAAAAAATGTAAAATTAGGCCGTTCAATTCAAGCTAACTACATTCTACCTATATTAAGATAATTACCTTTATCTTTTACAGCTTATCAGCTGATGAGCTATTAACAGTTATAAGAGTGTAGAAACACAATTTTTAAAGTGACTTCTGGTATCAACACATTTATATAAGGCTTTAAGTGTTTGTGAACACAATAGTTTAGCAATGTTTTACTAGCAAGAACTTATGTATTACAGATCTACATAATTTAAAAAATTGTAAAATCTTTTATAAATTATATTTATACTTGAAATAAAGTTAGGAAATAGCCACTGTATTTTGATTTAAAAAAAATAAGAACTCAACTCTCACATGGATTTTTTTATCAGGTGTGTATATAATACTCAATAATAGTTTTTACAATTACACATGAAGATTGAGTCCAATAAAAGTGAACATCCATTTTTAGTCTAAAATTCAAACCTCTAAAAACTTTATCGTTTATTGTGTTAATTTACACACTGCACCTTACTTTGTAAGTAAATTATTTCAAGTTTTTCCAACAAATATAAAATATTTTCACACAAATAGGTACATTATATAATGCAAATTAATTTAAAAATAATCATTTAATAAAATATATAAAGTGCACATTAAAACATAAAATTAATATTTTCTCTCTGTTTAAAAATCTCATAATCATATTTTATTTTAATCTTATTAACTAGATGTTTTAATCATCGGTTTATTTGAAAATGAATTTGCATCTTGAGTTAAGGGACATATTTATAATGTTTGTAAGAAAAATAAAATTTCACATTACTTCAATAATTAAATTTTCCTTTAAACATGATAAATTTAATGATCTTGCATAAGAACTATTCTAAATAAAAACAGCTAATATTAAAGTTATTCATCTTTTCTCTATCAGACTAGAACATAAATTAGTATATTCAGTAAATTGGATATAATAATCACACCCATTCAAAATTGACCCAACATTGATGTTTGCTTTAAAATTAAAATAAAAGAAATGGTTATAAAAAAACCTTCCAAAGTGAAGTTTTGTAAAATAAATAAAAATATCCAACCACCACAATAATGATTTACATAAATATTGCATAATGAATACTATTAATAAAATGAGCACCTTATCAATACTTTAACTAAAATCTTTATCTGGTTAAGAATTATTCAAATTTTCATCTATTTTTCAGTGATTTCATTAACACAAGCCTTTTAAGGAAATACATTAGAGTTCAGCACATTTCCAATCTATAAAAATGTGTATAAACATTTCTAATTAAAAACCCATTAGCATTTTATTTTAATCTAAAAATAGTAAGTATTGCCTGAATCTTATTTTTATTTAGAATGCAAAAGTCATTATATAATAATTGGCTACAATGTGGTTATCAAATCCGCATATGAGAAAATTGAATTAATCACTCGCCCTTGGCTAACAAAAAAAGTTCTTACCATTATGACAAATTGATGGTAAACACATGTCAAATTTGTCACCAAATGGGTGCACTTTCAGCCAGAATGGGAAGTTATATTTATTGTTACTCTCGAAAATTTTGAAAATTAAAAATAGCCAATAACATAAATAACGATTGCACCTATTGCTTCAATTTTGTTTCATAGTTAGAGTATATTTTGTCATTCTGCTTAAATTTCGTGCAAACACCCCATAATTATATAATATATCAACTTGGAATTCATTCCAAAATGGCTGTTTGTACGTTAAATTTTAGCACTTAAAGTGGGAACTGAATTTTCATTGATGCACATCGGTGACATCAGATTTTCAGGGTCTTCTGTAGTTGAGTTAATGAAATTTTTGTTTGTTTCTCTCAAGTTAAATGATTTGAAATTATATCCGAGCCTTCATCCCATACAAGCATTTATAAGCACTTGTAAATCTAAGTAACTTCTTATTACTTTAAACTAAACATTAATGTGCAAAAGTTTTAAACTGATGTTCCATGTTATCCCAACAAACACACATAATGTGCACAACTAATATACTAATGTACAATATTATTAAATACACAGTATTTTAAAAGTAAATTATTTTAAAAATAAAAGCTGATTAAAACTATATACATGGGAAACACTTTTGAAAGATGTTAAAAGCTTGTAATTCCTTCTTACATAAAATGTAGCTTAAAAAAATATTTTTTTTAAATTACTAGTAGAGTCAAGGTTTAAAAGACCCTAGTTCAAGTCCTGTGTCTATATGCATTTTTTCTGTAACATTTTGAGAGGTACAAGACTTAATTCAGAGGGGCAAATTATCCCTTATTAATTATTTTGTAGATATGTGCACCACATAAGCGTTGATGAGTTAGCTGCCTAATCAAACCATTACCGCACCATCAATAATGTTCTTAATGTATTAGTTTCACAACAATCATAAAATGAGACAGTGATTTTTAAGTAATAAGGAAGCTTTCTGATTAAGATATACAATGTTAAGAACAAATAATGAAATAAATTAAGGCTTCAAAAAGATAGTGGGCCTCTAATGACTTGACTTGATTCTTTTGCTACTTTGTCTATGCCGTTTATTACAAAGGAAATATATTAACAGCTTTAGTCAATATTAGCAAAACATAATATATGCACCTGAAAAATATGTATTATATTTTTCTTTCAACCTATTTGACATTAAAATAGATATGGTAATGTGAAATTATGTTAGGCATAGTTTCTACTAATCTCAAACGACCACAAGAAACAACATAAATTTACACACCATATTTATGATACTTTACATATGGCTCTGTATTATCCAAGCAATCGCAGAATGCAATGTGAAACACACATTTTTACACATTGCACATTCCCTGTGCTTCACCTAATAAGGCATCATGAATACCAACATTTGTTGAATCACGCCTTACTTGCTTTCAATAACAATCTCATCACCTGTCGATATATTATACCTGTAAAGCTTTCTTGTTGGGTACCTCATTTCTTGCGCTCCGACTACAACTTTCAGGTCTTGGTCCATGTAGAAGAGCCTCATCTTGGAGACGGAAATCCGCGAGAAAGGCTCCAACTTCTGTTTAAGTTCGTGTACAGTCTGGTAAACGCTGATACAGCGAATATCTCTCATCTCCCCACATGTGAACATCACCCTCACTTTCTTCTTCGGGCTCAGGTCAACGTTCACCAAAGGTTGTAATTCTCCATGAATACTGACCAGTTCATTGTACCTGCGTCAATTGATTTTACAAATATGGGCTTATACCATATTTTTTCATATGTACAAACAATAAAAATAAGATGAGCTAAATTTGATAATAAATTTAATTCAGTATGAAATTTTTCAAAACAAAATTAGTCACAGAAACACTAATTTGTAGACACACTTTTACATAAATATGTGTGCATGGATTATAATTTATTTAAATTGATTTAGACTCAAAGATGTTTTGAACCACGTCTTACTACCTGCAGGGATAGTAGGGTTTAGAAGAGGAAAGTAGATTTTTTTTTAGCAAATAGACCTGCATTTATGAAGAGATAAAGTGCAAAACTATTTAAGGAAAATCACCCACAGTAAACCCGACCAGAATTTGCGCCCTCGCCTTAAAGATCAAACTGACTCAACATCTTTGCTTGCATGGCCTTTGATGTGACAGATATATTTAATAGATTCATTATACAAGGGATATTTAACATAAACTTTCTTAATCAACTCATTATATCAGCACTTAATTTACAAGCTAAACACCCAGTCCTGGCATCACTAATTTATTAACGTGAAAGGAAATACCCCAGGCAGTGCCAGGATTCAAACTTGGAACCTTTAGCTCAGTGGACAGATGAACTACTGGCTGAGGTAGCATACTTTCCTCAGAAACAATAAATATTGCAGAGTGTATCGATAAGTTACCTTTCTGGTCTCTCCGACTCTGGTTTGTCCATGTAGTGTCGAATAAATGCCCTCTCGGCATCCTCTCGCTCCTCATACCCAATAAACATGCCACCGTTCAACATCTCAATGTTGGGCAACCTGGCAATGAGCAACTGTCGTCGCTCGTGCTCCGTGAAGTCCTAAACACGGGTAAATACCAAGTGGTTATATTCAGGTTATTACTTCAGAAGATAAACTGTTGAAGCCAAGAAAGGGCTGCCATTATTTTCTTACCAGCAAATTCACTGTATTTTCCGGGTTTTCCGGTAGGAATTTCTTTTTGTTGTATTTTGCACTTTTTAATTTAGCTGTATACATTTAATATGGGTTTTTGTTGATATGTTTAGATAATTTTTTGAAAATATGAATCATTTTTAAGAATTTTTGGGTTAGGGATATTTTTTAAAAATCCTTTTTAGGTAATTAGAATCCGGCTTATGATAAAGAGTGTGTTTCCTGGTGGTTGCTTTAGAAGGTCAGGTCTACTAATTCTAATTTAACATGGAAATATGCCAATAATAGCCTGCAAATCCATAAGATATGTAAATAAAATATTTACATAGGTTCAAAGTCATCCTTCTAAGGATGTCAAAGGCTCTAAAAATCTTACTCTAGTTTCTGCCAATATGCTATGAACCTTTCTGATCTCACCTCAAACAGTGGGCAACCTTGCAAGCGCAGCTGTCGAAGCGCCGGGAACCTGCCGAGTCGCTCCACGTCATCCCAAGAGGTCAGCAGCGAGTTGTTGATGTTTAGAAAATGTACATGTGTGAAGCAGCAATGTGGTGAGGTAAAAGTTTGAGAAGGTTCACTTTCGCTCTCTGTGCGTCCTCCTAGCGATGTATCGCGATCATTTGAGATGTCCAGTGAGTTGAGGGGACAGTCGGCCAGAACTAGAGACTCCAGCTCGGGGAAGGCCAGACCAAGTTTACAAACTTCTGCCCACGTTGTCACGGGATTACCCATGAAGTGCACTTTTTTCAAATTGAAATATTGTGTACTATCGAGGTCTATGCAATTGTAGTTATTCAAACTCAAATGGAGTTCCTCCAAACTAAAAACAAAGGGGGTTAAAATTACATTCATTTTAAAATATATACAAAAGTATCACACTTGTGTGGATTTTGAATGATGATTTTTAAGATTTAATAACCTAGAAAGTAAAACAACAGTGACATTAACTAAGGACACAGCCATACTTGCAAAATGCTCGCCAAGGTCAATGCCAGCATGCAAAGTATTGTAATATATTCTATATGGAGTAACCATATTGTGCAAATACTGTCCAAGCCTATCAACAGTGACTTTTTTTTAACTATCAAGTCAGGTTATATGCTCTGTACTAATTACGCTAGTGGTTTTTAGGAATTAGGAAGGTTATATTAATAGGAAGTGTATACACATTTGCTTGGAGAGAGAGTTAAAAACCATTTTGTAAAAATCACCCTCAGTATACCAGACTGAGATTCAAACCTCAATTCCTTCATCATCAGCAGTATTAGCCTACTGCAAGAGTATTGCATTAAACCACGCGGTCATCAAAGCGGGTACAGTGACTTGGATCACTTTGGGTCACCATATAAATAACTAGGCTGTATATTATGGTGATCTGGTTACAACACCAAGCTAGCAAGCATGGCCATAACCTAAGGATCACCAAAGAAAAACCTGCTGGGCATTTACAGGGGTTCCACTATTTTCTTAATATAACATTCTGCTTTATTTTCCAGGCTTTCAAGAAGAAATTCCCATTTTACTAGACACTCTACAAGCTAGTATAAAGGAATTAAATTAAATTTTTGCTAAAAATGACTATTGTGAAGTGATGGTGTATACAAATGGATGATTTGTCTTATGGGAAATGAATGCAGTTGTGATGCAACCCGATGCTTTAAGAAGGAAATAAAGGGGATGGTATTTATTCATTTAGTGTATAGAACTGTTGATTAGGAGAGAGATGTTATCTCATTTGGTCGCCTGTGTGTGTAGACGTTTAGCCGCTTCGGTGGCACAGAACATTGCCCAGGGTACACCTATGGAGGTTGTCTACCCGCTGTAATTGCAATGAGATGATGTGATGGTAGTGAATATGTATGGGGGTGTGGAGCCAGTAGCGATCTTAAACCTAACTTAAGCCTAATTAACCCGACACTGGTGACAGTTGAGATAATTTTCCTTTGGGGAAAATTACCCATGGAATCAGCCAGGAATCGAACCCGGAACTGCTAGGTTTGTGGTCAGGTACACTTATCACTACCAAAGGTATGAGAGAGATGTATTAATTCAAATCAGTGTGCTTATGTCTTTGAGTTTTTATGCAAGAGACAATTATCTAAAGCTTGCAGTTTAATGTCCTAAATTAAAAAGTATTCCAGTGTTTTTTGGTGGAAATTCCCTACATTTTCTCGGGTTTTTTCCAGACACAAAAAAAGGCCTTGTTTTTTCCCAGTTTTCCAGGTGTTTGGCAACCCTCATTCTACTTTCATTAGGTGTCAAAATAAAAGATTTATTCAGAACTGTAGCTATACTTAAAAAACTCTTCCACATCTTAATTGGTATGCCTAGGCTAGCTGTTAAAATAACCTAATTTTATAACTTGAACAGTTGTAATCTTAATCAAATATACAAAACCAGTACGCCCAGTCAAAGCGTGTTAGAACATTTCTAGACTTGTACAGGTTTTACAGGTTGATTTTTAAATTTAAAATCTACATTTATTACTCTGTTTTGTGTGTGAAATTTAAGAAAAATTAAAGTATAAGCTAATGTACTATTAAGGCTATTTGGTTAAGGATGAAGAAGGTTGAATTTAAAGGGAAGTGTACACACATTTGCATGGATATAGGTGGAAACCATTTGAGAAAAATCACCCTCAATACACCTGACCAAGATCGAACCAAGATCTTCCCATCATCGGCAGTCTAGTCTATTGCGAGAGTAGCATCTTAGAACATGCGGCCCCCAAAGCAGGTCAGGTTCCGTTCCTTCAAATTCACTCTCATAAATCTGTTGTTCTTTGTTTATTAAAGTAGTTTCTTGCTGGCTTAACCTAGATACTTCCCCTTAACTTTATGAATAATATTTTTTTAACCTAGTGCTTACCACGGCAGAAGTCTGAGAAGTGTCCTCACAGCCTTCCAGTCGACCTGTGTGTTGTTCAACACAAGGTTCCTCAGGTAAGGAAATATTGTTTGAGTATTAATATTTGCAATTGCACTTTGAAGATTATTAAAACTCAGATTTACAAATTTTAGTTTTGGCATGTGGTTTAAGATTCCAAATACCTGAGAAATAATTAAAACATGTTTTAGATCTATTTTATAAAGCAGAGATCACCCACTTTTTTGGTATCGCAGGCATTAGGGTTTAAAAGAAAATATTATAAATAGATTTATGTGTACAGAAATTTATAATCGTTCCAAGGTCCAAGAATTCTGGCAGATTATCAAGAATATGGCAGAATGATACCCTGTAAAATACATAAGTTGAGTAAATGTTTTCCGATTTATTAAGCAAATAGTCTTGATAATATATGGACTGCTGACTTTTTTATGTGCCTAATATTGATTATAAGTTAAATGTCTTAAGTAAAATAAAAATTGATTTTCCATTTTTAAAAGGAATTGTAAAAATATTCTTGACCCCACATTCTTTTAATATTAATTCTGTCATGTATTTTGTATAATTGATTGGTCAAGCTTTGTGATTATTTTAAGGAAAATACCAACTACCCTATCTTATTATGAAACTGACTCACTGTGGGTCATTTCAAGCTTCATTTAATTGTGGTTCAAACCAAGAGTTAATAAACTGAATAGCCTGGATTTAATTATAAATAGAAATTAACAGTACTTAAGCGAAGGAAAATAAAAATTATTTTATTTTTATCATAAGCTTATTATTCCAGCATCTTAATGAGTTAATAAAAAAAAGTAGGTGTTGAGCTACATTAATGATTTAATTTAGCTTTTAACCCACTCGATATTAAAACTAGGAAAGTTTATACTTTTGTTGTTTTATGTTTAAACTATTAGCATTAATTAATTTAGCTTTTATACTACTATTGATCTGGTGTCAAAATAATAATAAAGGTTTATCTTTTTTTT
>CABFOV010000092.1:0-24484 GCA_902141375.1 Timema poppense
TTGTACCATAACTTTGGTGGGCAATAACATGTAAGAAAGTTAATGGTACTTAAAAGTACCTTCTGTCAACAAAGGGTTAAAACTCTAAGCCTTTACTATGTGGATTAAATTAGAAAATGGCTTAGGTGCAATCAAGCAAAGGTTACCTTATTCCAAGTGTCTTCGATCTTTGAGGAAGCATTCATACACGTTGCTACAATGACAAATGCAATTAACGGTTTTAAGAAAACATTAATTTGGCCTCCTGATCCTAATGTATTTTAGATGCAGACTACCTACCTGCAGCTACCACTAGCACACAGTTAGATGACAGTGAATGCCCTACAACAAACCTTACATCTGCCTTTGAAGATACCTCCATAAAACACCCTCCATCTGACCCTGGTGACTGCCCGTCAACTATGACTGAACCTCCTACCAAGAAAACCAAGACAAATGAAGATTTGAACAAAGAATCCCGACCCGGATGCTCTTCCTGGGTGTCAAATGGACCTTCTCCTACACCTGAACCCTCAGCATTTCAAACAGCATCACCTGAGATTTTAATACCAATTCCACTGATTAATCAAAATGTGAAGAGAACTAATAGAAAAAAGGAAAAAAATGCTGTTTTGACCAGATCTCCCTATAAAAATGAACTTGAAATTTACATTAAAAATAAAGAATATAGAGAAAAGAAAAAAGAGAAAGGAAAGAAAAGAAAAAGTCCAAATAAGAAACAATTAGGAAAAAAATACTTTGACACCGAAAATTGTAGAGAAAAAATTAAAATTGTCAAGAAAGGTCCGAAAAAAATTAAAGATGGAAAAATATCATTACCAAGTACAGTGAGACTGGTGAAATGAAAAAGATGCTGCATGTCTTTACTGTGGAAATTTTTATTCAACGTCAGATGAAGGTTGGATGTTGTGCCAGAGTTGTTTAAAGTGGGCCCACACCTCTTTTAGTGGTATTAACAGTGAAGATGACGAAGCAGTCTTAGTATGTAAACATTTTAAATAGTTTCTAGTTTTTAAAATTACTTTATGTTACTTTCTTTATTAGTTTTTTCGTTAAAACTTATAGTTATCTCTTTCTGCCCCACACATGGGGTGGAACGGAACAAATGACATAACATTTTGGAATTTTTTTTAAAAAAAGGTATAATGTTTTGCATTTTCTTTATTACGTGTTGTTCTATACATAATAACCTTTTAATTAATCCTAAAACTGAGTAGCCACTCGCCCTAATTAATTATGTAGGATTCATTTTTAAGATTGTATCCCGTTCCATCCCGAGTTCCCCTACTAGCATACTAGCAGTTTCACACACATTGTAGGATTTAGTCGTGATTCAAGGGTAGTTCAATAGTACACTAACATTTTTAATAATATTAAGATATGTTAATGGTGAAGTGTCATATAAAAAATACTATAGAAAATAACTGACAGCATGTGTATGTTTATTTAGTGAATGTTTTAGTTTAAGTTTATTTAACCACGCACTCTCTATAAAACTAATAACCAAAAGAAGGATTCATGCTTCCCTTACCTATCAGCCTAGCTGACATACGTTATTAGTTATCAGCGCTCGGAACCTATTGATTACTCTTTTTATTATTATTTTTATTTATTTTTGATTAGGTTACACACATATGTACTAATTAAGTTAATGAGTTAAGGATAAGGAGGTTTAGTTTAGAGGAAGTGTACCCGCATTTTAGAGAAGAAAAAGTGGGAAAATAATTTTGAAAAAACCGCCGTTTGTACACCCAAACGGGGTTCAAACCCCGATCTCCCTGTCACCGGCAGTCTAGTCTATTGCGAGAGTGATGCCTAGGACCATGTGGCCACCAAAGCAGGTCTCTAAGCTCATAAAAAAAATTCTTCCCAAAGCGAATTTGTATCCGTTTGAGTTATTTGGATGATGATGCAAAGTAGAGTTTGTGAGAAAGGATGCACACTTATTTCCGTGAAGCGAGAGTGGGAATTTTTATTTTTTTTAAAACTCAGTTGACCCAAACGGTATTTGAACTCTGACCTCCTCGTTATCGACTACCTGAATAAATATCGATACATTTTAAATTTATATATTTAGCTGGAATTCGATCACAAACATAAGAAAGCATCAAAGAGCTCTCTGTCCAAAGCAAACCAGAATTTGGTTACAATTTCAACAATAAATTTAATTACAGCTCAATTTTCATTGAAGATCTTTATCTAACAGCTAGAAAAATTTACTAGATCTACTTTCATGCATTCATAAGTCAAGTCACGTGATCTTTAGATGTAACCTTTGATAGGTTGTTTCAATCACTATAAAATAACACTACGTGACATAAATGACCTACGTGAGTAACATAACGTTATACCAATGTTGACCTTAAAATAAGTATTTGTATTCTCTAAAAGGTTCTTCTCAATCAAATTATACTATAGCTAATCGATTATGTGATCTCATGATTAAATCATTCACAAGCCATCCGCTCATACCAACACCCCATTCATGATTTTATCCCCTCAATCTTCCAGACTTAAACTACGCCGTACTGCGCATGGAAACATTTAAACCAAAAATAAGAAAAATTTATAATCCTACTCATAACAAAAATACAATGAAACAATAAATCTTTTTTTTTTGTTATGTCAAGTGAAGTAATTGTCCTAAACGGAGGGCTCCTCCCTCTAATTTAAAATAATTGCCTCAGTTCAACATTGTGAAATGACATATTTTTAATTTTCCCGTCGGTTTCACTGTGGGAAGATCCATCTTAGGCGTTACTCTGAGAATGTTAACCCTTACCGTAATCGAGGGGTCAGGCAGGAATACCGAATACACGTTTAGGGGACTCTGGTTTGATCGCTATTGGTGAAAAAAACTAATCGATATATTTGTTAATGCATTCGTGTAACTGTCCAGATATTAAAGTCACTTACACTAAGGACATGTATAGCTATAATAATTTAATTATTTAAAAAAAATATTGTTGATAATAAATATTAAAATAATTACTTTTATCCTAAAAATGTTTCTCATTTCTTTTTTGTCTTCCCCCAAACTCCCGTGGCACACCGGATGAAAAATCCCGTCCTAGATGCTAATCATATGAGTGCCTCTAGGTGTCACTCATATCAGTATCCCTAGATTCTATTCTCATGAATGACCTTAGATACCATTCAGATGAGTGCACCTTTATGATACTCACATGAGTGTCCAAATGTGCTACTTACAATGGTGGCCCTATATGCTATTCGCATGAGTGGCCATAATATTACTTACATGAATAATTCTATATGCTACTCACATCATTGACTATAAATGCTACTTACCTGAGTGGTTCTATATGCCACTCACATGAGTGGCCATAAATGCTACTTATATGAGTGTTTCTATATGCTACTCACATCATTGACTATAAATGCTACTTACACGAGTGGTTCTATATGCCACTCACATGAGTGACCATAGATGCTACTCACATCATTGACTATAAATGCTACTTACACGAATGCTCCTATATGCCACTCACATGAGCACCCCTATATTTCACTCACATGGATACGATAGACCTCTCTCTCCCGTGACACGTGCTACCTGCGCACGGCACGCGCGCCAAGGGCTGCCGACCCCTGGCCAAAGAGGAGCCCCACCGAGTTTCTTGTTGGATATTCGTTAACTCACATCACCACACAATGTTCGTACCACACGAGCTCCAATTATTTCTCCTCATCCAAACCGTATGATTGATTAACGATTGCATTAGTGCGCGGGTCTGGTCTTCTCTTCGTCAAAGAAACGTCCGGTGCTCATCATCATCAACAATAATACGTATCTACTTGAACTATTTCCTTTGGCGGGACAAGCGGCTAGACGACTCTTCAAGACGAAGGGGAGGCTTAAGGTGGGAATGTAAGAGACGCGAGAAAAGGCCAGTGTTTTTGAAATTTTTATAGCAACACATTTTTCTGGACAAAATAAATACAATATTGCTTCAGTACAAACAGGATTTAATTTTCTTCACATGTTCAACAGCTGTTCTTGAACATCTGTAATGAATCATGAGCATAGCGGCATGAGATGAGAAACTTTTTAAATGAAGAGAAAAAGTTTTTACCTAAAAACTGCAGAAACATTGCCTGCTAGCGTTCCCTACATCCCCACCTTAATACCATAGAAGAATTGCGCTTCAGATAATGTTCAACCAGCTTTGAGAGAAAGAATCCGGTTTAGATCCAGGCAGAGGGATAAAATTGTGTTTTTAATCGGTGCATAATAAGAGGTGGTCAAAGAGATTAAAGTCACGTTTCTTAGGAAATGGCACAGTAAAGTTTTTCTTTAGATAGAGAAATGGTCAATTATTATTATTAGCACCGCGTCTTACTACCCGTTTGGGTTATACGCACTTACGCTAATGTGTAATGGTAGGGTGATTGTGAGATGAAACGGAACACCTACAGTTTAAAGTGGGATCCAAACCACGGTGGAGTCCTGGCATTCCCCACATTCACAAGATGTCTTGTCAGAGGTGAAGGAAGGGTTTGGGCAATCAGATAAATCTGTGTCAGGACCGAAGATTGAACCCCGGACCCCAGCACAGAGGTCTGACACCTTACTCCTAGACCACTTGGTCACCGAGAAATGATAAAACGTTAATACATCTAGTGGAGGTATTTTAAAGGGCACCTCGCATCCCTAATTGAATAATTGTTATTCTATGGTTTCTATCTCACCCTCAGCCATTCCTTTTCAAGGACCTTAACTTTCATGTATTCTATTCATTAGTTTAAAGTCATTAATTATATTTATAGCGCAAATTTCCGTTGTTGTTTTTTTCTCACCGTTTCTTTAAAATCACATAGATATTTTAATTTTTATTTGCTCGACCACGTTCTCCATCCGGAATTAACTCATTTTCAATGACGCTGATGAGATAAGGATTAGGAAAAATAGAATTTAGAGGAAATAAATCAGCATTTTATTGGAGGGGGTGGTGAAATATTGAATAAAAACCACCCTGAGTAAAACCGGGGTAATTTGAAGTCCTCCACTTCACAGGAAAAACACACTAGTTAAGCCTGTAATTTAGTCCACGTGCCCACCAGTGCAGATTGAATAATAATAATAATAATTATTATTATATATTAGTATTAATATATAATTATTATTATTATATATTAGTATTAATATATAATAATTATTATTATATATTAGTATTAATATTTATTATTATATATAGTTAATATATATAATAATAATCATTGTAATCTTTATCATTTGCCCATTAAATGAAATGCTAGCTAAAACTTTGACATATTTATTGAAACATTAAATATTAGAGATGAGTCGTAAAATTACTCAATGAAACCTCAATATCAGAAATATAATAAATAATATATGAGTTTTTTTTAAGCTTTAACTTACAAATGAATGTATAGATAATTTTTAAAAGCATATTATAAACAGTTTTTTTCTCCCGTTAAATAAATGAATAGATGATAAATTATGGAAAGGTCAGGTTGAAAAAAAAAGTATGTTTGCACATTTATTTAATTTGGTAAAGACAAACTAAAGCATGAATGAAAAATCTTTTAGCAAGCGTCACAAAGGAGAGAAGACCAGTTTTATTCAGATATTCACTACGTTCCTCATTGTTCTCGCAGTAATTGGACGACATGAATAATTTAATGAGAGTAACGATAGGTTTCCTTCGGCGGGTACATTCGGAATAGGCTTGCTTTCATTCTAGTTTGGACAATCTTTGCTTCGTTCTAACGACTACTCAAGCTGTCCCAAGTAAACTCCTCATCACCTATACTCTATGCTGAGTGGATAATGAAGCGAGATCTAGATTGAATCCAAAAGCCCCTTAAAATAATTTAGCACTCGTTTAGTGATTCATCTTGTTACACAAACGCTCGAATATCTTGAGTTAAATTTTGGTGTTATGTAAGAAGTGTGCTCGTTATCAAGCTAGAAATCAATCAATAATAGTATTAAAGGGTCTACGTAGATTAAAAAATATATTCATAGTCTTTGACTTGTGAAATTTGCAACAGTGTCTGTTACTATCTCTCAATTTTAAACAAAATCGTTGGAGCCATTTTCGAAAATTACGTAATAAAAAAAATCATTCATCAGTAGACTTCCCTTAATTTGAGGGCTAAGATCAAAATAAATAAAGTCCCATAGGCATAGTCATATAATATCTAAATATAAGGTGACCTGGCGGTCTCGTGGTAAGGTGTCGGACTTCTGTGCTGAGGCTCCGGGGTTCAATCCTCAGTCCCGGCACACTTTTATCTGATTGCCAAACACTTCCTTCACCTCTGACAAGACGTGTATTAATCACAACTTGTGAATGTGTGGAATGCCAGGTCTCCACCATGGTTCGGATCCCACGTTAAACTGTAGGTCTTCCATTTCATTTCACAATCACCCTACCATTACATATTAGCGTAAGTGCGTATAGCCCGAACGGGTAGTAAGACGCAGTGCTAATAATAATAATAATAATAATAATAATAATAATAATAATAATAATAATAATAGTAATAATAATATAATATAAATATCAAGTTTGAACAAAATCCATCAAACTCTTTCAGATCTATTCCCAGAGACATACAAACAAACAGGGGGCAGACTAAATAATTTATAATTGTTGAAATGTGGGTTTACCCTTTCACAGTGATGAATTAACGGCTGAGGACTGGATGCTGTGCCTGTCCTAGTCTTAAGTTAGATTATAAGGCATATGAAGCTACGACAAGCCTAGCAAGCCGGTAGTGGAAAATTTATGATCTGAATTAAAAAAACTGATCCAGACCACAGGCTGAAAACAGTAATGGATGTAAAATGTATGGTCATCTGACTATTTCAATTTATTTATGATTTATCAACTCAACAGATTTATAGTCGATTAATTCAACAGCCATACAATAATACCCATTTGACTAATTTAATAGGCATATAATAATACCCATGTGAACAATTAAACAGGCATACAATAACAGCCATTTGACTAATTCAATAGGTATATAGCCCTCATCTGGCATTTTAAACATTATATGTCAACACCTATTTGAATATTTCAACAGACACATAATAACACCCATTTTACTACTTCACAGGCATGTATTTGACTACCTTAGAATTAGTATATGGACTTTCATTTTAAAACTTCTAAGTAATTGATGATGTCTCCATGATAGTAATAATGGTAAGACTACTACTACTACTAATAATAGTAATAATAATAATATCCTCCCATCCTGTAGTACGTGTATATATATAACCCACACACCCATATTCCCCTGACAACAATTGGGGATCCCCCGTAGCATAGCCCCTCAGTGAGGCTGGTCCTCTTGTCAGTCATATTTGTTATTGGAAGAAACTCCAGACTAGCCCTGATTGATGACCTCCTCAACGCTACACAACCAACGTGAATGAAAAGAATTATTCCTGAGTAAGAGGTCTCAAATCCATTCATTATAAAAATTTAAACTTTATCGAGAAAAAAATATAATATGGTGGGAGTTTAGAGAGAATTTTATAAACAAACACAATTAATTTAATTAGTTATTTTCACTATTCATTAGTTCGCTACCAAGTTACTGGCACCAGTGAACACGCGGGCCAAGGGGTTATTCTCGTGTTTATTTGGTTCGCTGTTGACGGGGATGTGGGGAATATAGTCCCGCTGGGTGCACTGGGAGCACCATCAACAGCCGGCCTGGCTACACGACTACAAGAACGAACGGCCCATCAGAACACTTTCATCTGAACAACACGACGGATCCCAGTATACTGAGGGCTGCGCCTATTCCAACATTCTACAACGACTTTCCCGCAGCAAAGATCTTCAGCGAGAAAGAAGAAACACTCCACCTATGCCCTATTCTGCCGTCTAGACGCTCGTTGAACATTCCACGACTCATTATATTCTTTGGTTTTCCCCCCCTCGTCTTCCCTTCGTCCGTGTGCTGTGGAGTGTGCTTTCTGTATAAACGTGTAATCATGTGGTTTAAGCGCTACTCTGGGACTGGCTTTGGAAGTAGCTTGTACTAGCTACGGCTTCGGAGATTAACTATGTGAGATAAATTCCTTTTCGGCATAATTTTATTGTTCAAAATTCACTTTCGGCTCATAATAATTATTTCAAATCTTCAAAAAACTCTTACTTTAAACATTGCACGTATAATTGATGTCAAGTATTGTGAACTTAAGCTTTGAACTTTAATGAACTAAAATATGATGTCTTTTTCAATAATATATCTGTTGGACTTTTATTTATTTCTGATATTAACGAACTTTAACAAAACTGTAGTATGATATCGTTTTCAACAAGATATATTTTTCACTTGTATTTATGTCAGATATTAACGAACTTTAATGAACTGGAGTATGATGCATTTTTCAATAAGATATCTTTTGGACGTGTATTTATTTCTGATATTAACGAACTTTTAAAAAAGGAAACATGATATCGTTTCAATAATATATCTTCGTCACTTGGAATTATTTTTAATATTGATAGGCTTTAACTTTAAACTTTGCCCATGATGTTTATTTTGAGTATTAAGTTTAAGAGTTGGGCAAAAGTATAATATCTGTCGATATAAATATTTTTTTAGTACTATATGTTTTCTCTGGGCATAAGGTACTTTAGTTTATATTACTCCATGTTAGATGTTAGGTTGTGTCTTTTGCTTATTGAAATATAATGTCATTAGATTCCGTTTATTGAATTGCTCTGTTCACATTTAACTTTAATCGTCCTCTCTTGAACTTTGATTATTAGGCGCCATCAGCGCGTATAAGAAGTTAATGATAGCCGCCATAACGACTAAGTGTTGGGTAGATATTTTTTAAGTGTTTGCGAGCTATTATGGGTTTATCTGACTAACGTAAACTTTAGCTTCCTGTAATTTGGGATTTTGTATAGTTTTCCCGTTTATGGGAAGGAGAGATGAAAAATGGCTGGCAGAAAATAACTCTATATTGTTATGTTGAACATTGACATTTATGCTAAGGTTATTGTCAAGAGTCAGTTATTGTTGTTTCGGCTAAACCAAGTTTTATTTGCTAACTTAACGGTTCAGTTCCCTCGCTGGGGCTATGTGGCCCCATATTCGGGTGGTGAGTACCCCTTGAGACCTTATCCGAAGAAATCCACAACCTATTCTGGCCCCCTTCTCCCTTAGACGATGGTAACTGATTCAAGATCTTTACCAAGGAACGAGAAGGCGATGGACAGAATATTTTCCCATCAGAGGAAATTGTAACTAATGATGTTATCTATACTAAAATTTTCTCAAAAACTGTAAATATGAATGTCCCGTGTTTATGTTATAAATCTTCTATTTTTAAATAAAGTTTCCTTAAAATTAAAATTTACGTTTCGGTGTTTCATTCATTTGAGAAAAGTATATATATTTTTAATTTAGACAAAGCCGTTATTAAAGTTAATAATATTTTTGTTCTATTTTTACCAAAGTACTGAGCAATTTGTGCACGGGTTGGCTAGTTATATTTATTACTTAATTTAAACTCCATCATTTGAGTATGCTATAAAGTTTTAAAAGAGGTATAATAAATAGGAAGCTCAAGTTTGAATCCAACCGGCTAGACCGTCATTGGCGTTTAGCAATGGTTATTTTTTATTTCCTTTCCAGGAAAGTGCTGGTGCATTTAAATTAAATTTAACTTCTTTCCTTTAGTCTTCATCAATGCTGGCACTAAAGAATAGCTAGGGTTCTCTATATAACTTTTAATCTCTACCTCCTCTTACTACCCATCCGAGCCTTGTGAATATTTAAACTAAAAGGTTTGGGAAATGCACCCACATTTTTGAGGAGGATAAAGAACTCCCAGTGCAACCAGTCGGGATCCAAACGTCAGCAACAAACCAGAACAATGGGCAAAAAACCTCCTTCAGTGAACGCGGCCAAGAATCAAACCTCGAAACCCTTGTCATCGGCAATCCAGTATATGGTGATCCTAACGCTTTAATCTGCGTTGCGGGTACGCTTTCGGAGTTGACGCCCATGTGTTAAGAGTAATTTCCGTGAATCATCTTGTTCTTCTGTTTGGCTTGTGGTCTGTTCCTACCCCCTCCTCTTCCTGGTGTCCTGTTTAGCACCATTAGCACCATCGAGGAACGTGATGACGAATCACCCGGCAGTCGTCTTGTGGCGAATTATCGCCCACGAGTCATGTATCAAGACGCCAAGCGCCGCCACCAGACAGCGCCTCTCTTGCGGTCACCTTCATAAGTCTTGTACACTCATTGATTAACACTCCTCCAGATCGGCGCCAGCTACTTCTTTTCGGGAGATAGGCGAAAAAAGCTCGGATTTTTTTAATAAGGTATCTGAGGACTACCGTCGTTGGTTTATGCAGGCAAAGACTTCAAAGTAATCTGGTATAGTTTGTTGGTGACTGGAAGGTTGGGGTTCAAATCCCGATAGAGTGTGCTGAGGCTTTTGGTTTTTTTTAAATGGGTTCATACCCTACCTACATGTAAATGCGATACATTCTCTTTAAAATTATATTTTCTCCATTCCTACCTCATTATGCCTACTTAAAATATATTTAATTAGAAAAAAGAGGATTCGAGACATTACTCTTCAGTCTAAAAACAGTTTGTTTGCTCGCAATACGGTGTGTAGCATGTTTAACATAGTTAAACACCATCCTGGGATTCGAACCTCAGCCTCTTCACTTCTACAGCGTTTGTATGCTCGAAACACGGTGTGTATCATGTTTAACATAGTTAAACACCATCCAGGGATTCGAACCTCAGACTCTTCACTTCTACAGCGTTTGTATGCTCGAAACACGGCGTGTAGCATGTTTAACATAGTTAAACACCATCCTGGGATTCGAACCTCAGCCTCTTCACTTCTACAGCATTTGTATGCTCGAAACACGGCGTGTAGCATGTTTAACATAGTTAAACACCATCCTGGGATTCGAACCTCAGACTCTTCACTTCTACAGCCTTTGTATGCTCGAAACACGGTATGTAAATTGTATAAAATACTTTAGCACCATCCTGGGATTTGAACATAGGACTCTTCACTTCCACAGCGTGTGTACGCTCACAACACGGTGTGTGGCGTGTACAACATGTTTCGGCGTCGGTCTCTGACAACCTTCAGGCCGGTAGTTTTTTGTCGGTTCTTCCAGTTTCTTCTGGCGCCAGAAGAGTGATCTGTCGGACCAAGCCGCTCTAATGGTACAGCCCATACATGCCCAGGCATGATGACGCTATTTCCTCTCTCTTCATGACGTGATGCCTGCCTGCTTACTTCGGCTGCTGCTAAGACAGACGGCTTCTTGTGCGTCATATTAGTCATTTGTTTTAATAGCACGTTTTAACACGAGGTCATTAATAGTTTAGTGTAATAGGGAAGTGCCGATGATTAGGGTAGGTCGAAGGAACTGTACAGGTAATTTGTCTGAAGAGAACATGGAAAGCCTCTGCTTATTTAAAAATAAAAAAGGCACTTTTATTAAAACTGGGTATTGATCTTCTGACTCCGTAGTCAAAATCAGATACTCCGTTCCGTGGTTGCGATTCTGCCGCTAAGCGCGTCGCCTACTTCCTATCCTCACTCATACAATTTTATGTAATCACAGAATTGAAAAATGACTTTTTGTTAGAGGAACGCCAGATTTACAGTCCATTTTCACAGGAAGGTCCTTTTATCAAATGCAAATTTTTTTGATAATATTTCACTATACTATATTTTTAATGATATTTCATAGGCAATGATATCTATCATAAGTGACACCTGCAGAACACACGCCTTAACGTAAGAATACGTGAAAGTAGAGCAAGTAACGGTTCTAGCTGCATTACAATGAGAATTGGACAGTATGCATTCTAACCTTTTAGTTTTATATCAAAACTACGACATTTCGCTCTAAACGTAGTTTTCATTAGAATTTTTTTATAGAACTCAAAAAAGCAAAGTTTTTAATCCTCTGGATAGATCCATCTAGTTCTGTGTTTATTATTATCTGCTATACGCATCTTCAAAAGTCATCACATTATCATAATTCAATCTTCTTGTCGCAAAACTAATATATTCTAACCTTGAATAAAAAATACTTAAAGCAAATACCTAGTTGAACAAAAGGCAATTAACGAAGTGTTCTGGCTGATCAGAGCTTCATTCTCTAGAAAGCCCCTTTTTTGTTTAAAAATCTCTACCATATGTTTAAATGCAGAACAAATGCGCGCACAAACAAGGCTGTGCAAATATTCTGCAATATTCATGGGGCACGTGCTTGCTCGTTACCATCGCAATGTCATGCGGCATTGAACTCGACACTTGCGACATAAGAGTGCAGAGTAAGAACCAATCAAGTCACATCGTTTTTAAGGGCATTATATATTAGGGGCTTGGGGTGATAATGTGCTATACCACAACAACGATAAGAGCTGTTATAGTTAATATCCAATTGTTTCTTAGAGTTACATACATATCCTTAATTTCAGCATCATGCATTAATTAATTTACTTTAATGGTACATGAAAAGCAGAAAATAACCACTTATAACTCTTGAACTGCGATGATTTTAAGTCAATGGATCACCATTTCTAGCTTATAGTAATAATAATAATAATAATAATAATAATAATACTGTTAAAATTGAGCAATAAAGTTTTTATTGTCGAATGACCTTAACGACTTAGCTACACGGGATATTATCCATATAGAATACACAATTTTTACCACCAAACCACAACTATAAAAAGCCACGCTTACGAATAACCATGACTATAAGAAGCTCACTGATGGATTCTTCATTAAAACAGCAGTGGACTAAGTCAAAGGTTAAGGGTTCAAATAGCTGTCAAAAAATCGTTTTTCAAATAAATCCTACAAAATTATCGAAAGCCTGGAATTAACTGATTTACATGAATCAGTATATAAATAAAAGGCATGCTCTCTTGAGAATATAAATCAAAATGATATTTATGTATATAATATAATTTTATTTTATGATTCCTGCCCTTTTACAAGATACCAGTGGTTAAAAATAATATATTACACTGGGATACCTGTCGATAACTAGTCTTCCATGTCCGTGGCTGAGTGGTTAAAGTATTCAGTCAAAAGATAAAGAGAATATGGTTCGATTCCGGGTTGTTCTGACCGATTATATTATTTGCTATTTGTGTAAGGGTTTTTGGTGACCTGGCGGTCTAGGGGGTAAGGTGTCAGACTTATGTGCTGGCAGCCGGGGTTCAATCCTCAGTCCCGGCATAGATTTATCTGATTACCAAACCCTTCCTTCACCTCTGACAAGACATCTTGTGAATGTGGGGAATGCCAGGCCTCCACCGTGGTTCGGATTCCACGTTAAACTGTAGGTCCTCCATTTCATCTCACAATCACCCTACCATTACACATTAGCGTAAGTGCGTATAACCCGAATGGGTAGTAAGACGCGGTGCTAATAATAATAATAATAATAATGTAAGGGTTTTTCTCACTATCCAATCAAAGCCCTACGCTAGAATATGTAGTGTAGTACTGGGTATGATAGTTTAAGTTGGTTTATTAATACATGGGTGGACCTGTGCAGTATTTACACACCATGCTGTGAAAAACCCATCCAATACTTAACCCACGTCGGTGGTAGAATGGTGTAAGGCGTCATTATTTCAATAGGCTGAACTGCTGATGACGGGAAAGTCGGGGTTAAAAATGCTGGTTGCGTGTATTGAGGTTGGTCTTTCCTAAATGGTTTTTCACTCATCCTCCATGAAAATGCTGGTACGCTTACTCTTTAATAAGCGTCCCTCATCCCTAATACATTAGCGTAATTGGTACAAGTGTGTAAACACGAACGGCTAGTATGGCGTGGTGTTTAAAAATAAACTTCAAACTAAAACTTAGAATATATTAGTTTAATAAAATGAGTTGTTTATTTCCATGCTTTGATTGCATCCTTCAATAAACATTAAAACATATTCTGTGTATTTTTAATTAATATACAGTTCGGCTCCTTATCAGTCCTTCCCAATAAAATGCGAAGGTTTAGTTCCATGTCAAAATGTAGTTAATTTTTATTTTATTTAAAGTAGTCTCTCATACCGCTAACTAAACTTACCTTGGACAATCAATTAAATTAGCATAGTTGTTCAATTTTTCTTTTACCGAGATATTGTTTAGAGCTAGGCCATTTTCTTTAACTCCAGACCATTAGCTTGGGACGGGTCAAGTTAATGGTTATTTTTGTTTAATTAGTACTTCCAACATGAGGGTCATTAACGACTCTAAGAGGTGGGGAGAGATAAGTTTGATAGCTTAGAGGCAATATATGTACTTACATTTAGCGTGGAGTGGGGGTCAGAAAACCACAGTGAAAATCATATTCGAAAAATCATCCTCAGTGCACCCATCCGGAATCCGGACCTCCCAGTAAATGATGACCAATTGAAATACGATTTCAACACCTTAGACCTCTCAGCGATAGTTTCAAGTTGGTTCACATTTTCCTTCTAACAAACCGAATTAAAGTTGGGGATTTAGGGAACGCGAGTAAAGGTAAGTGTTTTTGAAGTTATTATAGATATTTTTGCCAAAATAAACACAATATTTCTTCAGTAGAAACCAAGTTTTTCACATGTAGATCTCAAATTTCTTGAATATATGCCAAGGGAGTCCTGGAATTGAATAACAACTTTTTCTCTTCAATAAAGTGTTTCTCATATAATGCCGCTATGCTCATGATATATATTTAATAACTGTTGATATCATCATGTGAAGAAAATTAAACTCTATATTTGTACTGAATGGTTTATCTATTTTCGCTATAAAAACTGAGTAATAATATTTATATAACCCAGATGGGTGAAAAGTCAAAATTAAACTTTTGCTTTGAACGCGGATCTCTACAAAGAAGTGATCATATTTACAGATGCTAACTAAACCCGATAGGGGATCGCTAAATAGTGACGCTTTTTAACTCAAGTGCCTGTGATGATGGGCGGAGAAGAAACGAACCGCCACCAGGCGAAACTCGTGCCTAGAATAAATATCTCATCACGGAACTCATCCATAATTCATTGTAGTCCGTAAAATAAATGTGTGCCAATATTTGTCAAATTGCGCGTGACCTTTACAGAGGTGAAACCCCTACCAGGAATTTGTTTTAGCGTCAAAGAGCTCAGAGGAAACAATCGACCAGAAGAAATAACTAACTGTAAAGGTGAGACAAGTCTTTACTGTTATCTTCAAATAAGCACCCTTTTTTAATCTCACACTTAAATTTAATATAGTTTGCTATTTAGCCCGAGCTTTCTAAATACCGTATCATATCAGGACATGGTTTGCATATTAACTTAAACTAGGTCAGAGCACTTAATAATAAACGCCCAACTCTAGCAGCGAGAATTATAATATCTAGGAAGAATTTTAATTAGTGTGAATATTCGAATAACCAAGACGGATAGTAAGAAGCAAATCGCGTAAAAATATTAGGTAAATTAATAGGTTTAGTTTAAAAGCGTAAGAATAAAGCTGTTAAAATCGACTCCAAACATCTGAAGCAACATTACCTGGCGTATAAATATGGCGACAGGCAAAATGGATATTTATATAAATGTCTCCAAAACCAAGTTTATAGTTTTTGATAAGTACATATTATGAAATGATACTGAGCTTAATATAAATGGAAAACTGTTAGAGCAAGTGGATGATTTCGTAAATCTGGGCAGAATGTTCTGTGAAAATGGAGGGATAAAACATTAAATCGACAAAATGCATCTCGGAGAGTATTTGGGTGTATGTGGACTATTGCAAAGAATGAAATAGTATAAAAAGAGACAAAGTTGGCAGTATATAAAAGTATGTTGACGCCAACATTGTTTGATGGATGTAAAGCGTGGGTTTGTCAGGAGAAACACGAGAGCAAGGTGAATGCGGTTGGAATGAGATATCTAAGAATTGGATGTGTAAGAACTCATGTGGATAGAATCAGTGAATGGATGCTGAAGAAGCGAAGTTTGAAATATAATCAAATAGGTCATTGTTAAAGAAGTGTCTCTCGTTGGTTTGGGCATGTTGAGGATGAGTGTGGATCGAGTGATGAAGCAACTATATAAAGGTAGAATGTGTTGATCTAATGGAAGGGGTAGATTATGTAAGACGTGGATAAATGTTGTAAGCTAATATGTGGAAAACAGAAACATTAAGATAATAATAATAATAATGCTTAGCACCACATCTTACTACCCGTTCAAGTTATACGCCTAGTGCTAATTAAGCTAATGGGTTAATAATTGGGAAGGCTGAATATAGAAGAAGTGAACCCGCATTTGCGTGGAGGGAGAGTGGAAAGCAATTTAGGAAAAACCACCCCAGTTCACCCGGACGAGATTTGAACTTCGATCTCCCCGTGCTTGGTAGTCTAGCTCAACATGAAACTAGCGCATTAGCTAACTATACCACCGAGGCAGGTGGAGGGAGTATGCAAAGATAGGGAAGTGTGGATAAAGTTAGTGAGGATAGATTAAATATATATATTTTTTTAGCTATGCTCAATTTCTTGCCTACCCCGTAAGGGAACGGCGTGATTATATATATATATATATACACACACTTATTAAGGTGGAATGGAAGAAAGCGCGTGTTAAGATAAGTATTTTTGGTTAAAAAAAAGTCTTTGGCCATGATAAACAAATTATTGCTTTTGTAGATACATTTAGTTTTATTTTCTACTTGTAGTAATCTTAACAGTTCATGTATATTTGTCATTGACATTACGAACATTTTGAACAGGACTTTTTATTTTTAACTAAAATGTTTCTCATCAAAGCCATTGTGTTCATGACAAGTATTCAAGAACGGTTGAGAATACTATGTATAATAAATTGAACTAAGTTTATCTAATGGAACGATGTTTTATTTATTTGGGAAAAAAGTGTTGGTTTTTTTATAAAAAATTCAACAATACTCACATTAACTCGTGTTCCCGTCCATCCCTCATTAAATATCAAATTTAAAACAGGTTGGTTTTGGACACTCTGTATATTAGTTTTGACTATTTTTAGAGGCGGAGGAATGTAGCATCAAGTAGGGCCTAGGTGTGTTGTACACAGTAATTAATTGAACTGCCTACGGGGACTACCATTACTACTACTATTGATACTAAAAGAAAAAAAAAACGGCGATGGGAGGAAAAAATAGTCATGGCACTCGATTTTCCACCTATTGCTCCTGACACCTTGTCAGATGAAACCAGCACAGAAGTTTTAATTATACACTTTGTAAATATCACTTAACTCTATTTATTTGAGTTGTAGTTGTGAGATCAAGCTGAATCATGGCTGGGCCACCCAAAAACTTGCTTGCCTTCTTTAATACCGTTTTATACCGCCAAGAAACGTGGCAGGGCTTAACCGTATAAACTACCAATACATCGTGAATTTCTACATCTCAGCCATTCACGTTTTTAAAAATGCGTCAATTTACTATCCAATGTCAAGGAGAAATGTCTGGGTGTCGATTAATCCTAAGATATGTGGTAATAATAAGAGAACTGTTTATTTAGTCCCGTCTATTTTGTCGCGTAATATATTTTTTTATTTATGTTTTATAAATATTTTATCTTCGACCAAACGGTCCTAGCAATATGTTTTGAGGTCATTCAAATTATTCGCAAGTTTATAGGCCTACTAATAAAATACAACAAGATGAGAATATTTATTATAATTTTACAACTAATGATTATAAAATCACACACACTATTCAGCCGGTCAGTATTTACCCTTCCACTTAACTCGTCTTCGTAGGTAACCTGGCGGTCCAGGGGTAAAGTGTCAGACTTCTGTGCTGGGGGTCCGGGGCACAATCTGGCATAGATTTATCTGATTGCCAAACCCTTCCTTCACCATGGTTCGGATCCCACATTAAACTGTAGGTCTTCCATTTCATTTCACAATCATCCTACCATTATATATTAACGTAAGCACGTACAACCCGAACGGGTAGTAAGACGCGGTACTACTAATAATAATAACAATAATAATTAGTCTTCGTAAATGGAGTCTTTTGCGGGAGTGACGACTTAAGGTTGGCGGACACCTAGCCGTATCGTATCTTATTGTTGGCGCAACTCATTTAAACTCTTTTTATTTTAGTATTTCATCTTACTATCCGTTCAGATTGTACGCATATGTAATACTTAAGCTTATATGTTATGGATGAGGAAAGTTGAATTTAGAGTAAGTCTACGCATTTGCGTGAAGAGATAGAATGGAAAACCATTTAGAAAAATAGAGTACACCCGAATGGTTTTCGAACCCCAATCTTCCTGTTAATGTTAATTGTTAGTCCAGTCTATTGCGAATGTGACGCGTTAGAGTCTAACCACTTTGGTCGAAGCATAGTCTAACGGTTATACCATGCGGCTATTATTATTGTTATAGAATGGGGGGAGGGGAGGGGGGTGAACTCAAATCAAGAATATTTTCCAAGCCATTGGGATACACCATAGTGTGAGCCTACCTTTAGTCCATGTGACCACCAAGGCGGGTGTTGGAAACCATGAGTTATTACCACTACTATATTTATTAAATTGACAGTAATAACGCGTTCTGACATACAGTCCTATTGGCGCCAGAATTCATAGATCTCTGATTAGAGTGCGGTTAGGTATCCAGGTACAAGCTATCCCACGAAGAAATGGAATAAGTGACACGAACACAAGTGAAAATGTTCCTTATCCAAAGGCCAAAGGCGTCAACATCGTCTTGTCCGATCTTCCGGCGCCAGAGAGGTTAGGGCTATAATCCAGGCTGAACCACCAAGAATATTTTTTCCTTAATGGTTTTTCATTCCCTCTTTACATAAATTCGGGTACATTTCCTCAAAACCTACTCTCTTCGTCCGTATTCCTTGGTGAAAATCTGCAAATAGCTTGGACGGGTAGTGTGTGTGTATATATATATATATAAAACGTGGCGTACGAAATAGTAAAAGCCTTCTAACTCAAATGGGTCTCAAAGTGCACCCAGAAACACATCGAGTAAAACGGGCCTTGGCCGTGACTGAAGTGGGGCTCTCGTTACGTCACGCACCGTGCCTCGCGGACCCAACGACCTCTGACATTTTGGCATCTCCCACTCACCCGGGTCGACACTAACCTAGATGGCAGGCAACCCGCTTTGCATCAATTCAATCCAATGTTTTTTTTTTTTTTTTTTTTTNCACCCAATTTTTTTTTTTTTTTTTTTTTTTTAATATGTTGTTAGCAGTGCTTTTGTGCTTACTATTATCTAGTTATATCACAATTAATTATTGGCCAAATATTACTAAAATACCTTAGTTCACCAATGTTCGCTTTTAGATCAATGATCTGATGCAATATTGATTGGGCTAATGTATTTAGGCATCAATATAGTGGAGCAGGAAGAAGGGAAATCCCCTGCACTTACTTTAAGAGAGGATGATAAATCATGCAGTTAAAAACAAAGTGAAATCCAACCGGAATTCTAGCACTGATTTTAAGAGTCAATCAAGCACACTAAATTACACCTAGTTAGGATTGTTTGTGTTATCATTATTATCATTATTATTATGTGTAATGAAGTATACTTTTTGAAATATTTGTATTTAGGTGAAAACACGACTTACAACAGAGGGTGACCTGGCGGTCTAGGGGTTAAGGTGTCAGACTTCTATGCTGGCGGCCGGGGTCCAATCCTCGGTCCCGGCAAAGATTTATCTGATAACCAAACCCTTCCTTCACCTCTGACAAGACATCTTGTGAATGTGAGGAATGCCAGGCCTCCACCGTGGTTCGGATTCCACGTTAAACTGTAGGTCCTCCATTTCATCTCACAATCACCCTACCATTACACATTAGCGTAAGTGCGTATAACCCGAACGGGTAGTAAGACGCGGTGCTAATAATAATAATAATAATAATAATAATAATAATAATCTATAACAGAGACAACATCAAGTCCTCAAGCTATCAATTCCTCACCCTGAAATGAAAAGTCCCAGTATCAAAAATCGAACCCCAGACTCTTAGCTCAGTGAACAAATGCAATACCGAATGAGCTGAGGTGTTGGACAGTGCCATCGTTTAAGGCGTAATTCTTACAATAGACAAGACTGCCAATGACGGGGAGGATTTTAAGCCTAGTCAGGTCTGCTTATAATGTTTTTAAAACGGTTTTTCCCTTTTTCTCGACTCAAATCTAGTACATTTAATCTAAATTCTACCTACCTTAACTTTACCACATTAGAGTAAATAAAATGTGGTTAGCTCGAACGGGTAGTAAGGCGTGGTGCCAAAAAAATCTCGTTGATAGACCGTACTCGTACAAAAGTGTAGTATTAAAAATAATAATTCCAACAAAGTTGAGTTATTTGAAAGTGCATCATTTTCCAAAAATAGTTGATCCACTTTTAAATATTATTTAAATTTCAAATTTAATACTTAATTTAGGCGTGCGATAACGAAGAGGATATTTTAGAAAAAAAATACACCGTATTCACATGAAAGAAGGATGGGTAAATCGCAAGTTAAACCACCCCTTAACCTCCCAAGGCAATCTGGTGAGATTCATATCCCAACCTTTCCATTGACACCAAGCATTTCGTCCATCTCTACATCCGCCTCTGGGCATGCACTCAGTTCTTCGGATGGTTAGTGCCGCCTGCACCATCTGGAATAAATCTCATGTGCTATGGAATTTCAGGTAGTGTAGTGGTTCCCCGTTGGCTTCCACATTGAATTTCTATTATCGAACTCGAAAGGGCCCACCAATTTTGCCGGGAATAGGTACTTTCACATACTTTCCGGGGTTATGTTACTTTCCATAATCCACATAAGACCGACGGCTTTACTTTCCCTACGAAGAAGGTTGCGCTACGGATTTTTATTGCTCAAGAAAAATACATTGACCCCGGATGGGTTTGAACCCACAAACATCGGGTCCTGAGGCAAGCACTTTACTCCAAGACTACAGAGTTCAAACCGTTCGGGTTATACGGCTATATAGGCATATTGAGGTTCTACGGCGCGTTGATACAATAAGGTCATTAACGTGTGGGCCTATTACTTATGCTAATGAGGAAGGAATGATGGAGGTAGAATTTTAAGGAAAATTACTTGCATTTGATAGAGGTAGGGTAAAAGAATACTATTTAAGTAAAAACACCCTCAGTAAACCTGGTCAGGATTCAAATCCTGACCTCACCGTCATTAAAAATTCAGACTAAATGAGCTTTCTATTCAGCCTGCATGCCTACCGGCGCGGCGTGGGTTAAGCCCTCTTAAAGTAAACGTATTCGTTTAAGTAGGCGTATTTACCTCGTTCAAAATGACTAACCTACCCTTCTGGTTCTCACTTCAGAAAACTACCTCATGCGACACTCATAAAAAAAACAAAAAAAAACACGAAAGAAGACTTTAAATAAAAAAAATAAACGCCAAGCCTCCATATTAAATTCTCTATTGTGTCAAAATGTCAAAAGTCAATGCAGCGCTCATGCAAGGAAACACAACCATCTTACCTTCTACACAACAGAATAAATAATGATACAAACATCACAAATACAGAAGAAAAAAAACTTGTATGAATTGTAGAAACTTCTTTCTTCCAAACAAGGATCGCGTTTACTTGCATCTCTCTTGGCAGCGCCCGGAACAAAGTGTCATTGTCTTCTTACTGAGCGGTGTGACGCTTGTATTCCTTACTCATAAAGGTACGAGGATGCTCGAAACTAAGGGGGAAAAAATAGCGCGATGCAATCCGCCGAGATGGACAATGAATCAGTGAAGTAAAAAATAGACGTGTGCTGCTTTGTGAAATGAAAAATAAAAACTACCACAACCGATTGCATGGGAACATAAAGTGGTCCCAGCTCTCTGCAAGTGTTGAAGCAATTACATTGATTTTTTTTTTCGCTCCAAAATTATTATACATTATTTTAACATTGAAAAAAGGGTATTTAAAATCCAAACAATGGAGGTGTATGGAAGAGCGTGAATTATTACGCCTTTGTAAAATATTTTTTAAAAGTTTAATATGTTTTTTCTATATACAGGGTGGGGCGGAAACAATTATATGACCTATGCTGAGGAACTTGATGGACAACTGTCTGAGGTTTGTCTGACGTCCAGTGGGCTCATCTGAGTGAAATTATCTTCAAAAAGTGTAGTATGAAGTTTGCTTTTTATTTATCTAGTGAATATTTTATTATGAAAATTGAAAAAGGACACCTGAACACGGGAATCGAACCCAAGACCATGTTCAGGTGTAATTTTTCAATTTTCATAATATGATATCTAGATAGGTAGAGTCCTCACTAAAAGCATACATAATAGCTTTGGCTATTTGATTCTTAGTGAATATTTACTTTTCAATTAAAGTATTAATTTTAATGTTACTAATCATCCAATTGTATAGGCCCCATCTGTATAAATGGTGAAATTTAACGCAGGATTTCCTTACAAGTTGATATTTTCTTGAGAACTTCTTGTTCAGCTTTTTGTAATTTATTTACAATTGACTGGGATCACGTTTACTTGAGGACAACATCATACTGGTGTGAACTCTTGTCGCTTGCTTCTTGTATTCGCCCACGCAGGACCATCGCGTCAATTTGTTCGCGTCGCTGTTCCGAGACGCCCGCACCGCTCGCTTTCATTCACTCCCGCCGGGCAGCGCCTTGATATCATCGTTGAAGGAACTTCATGGTTACTAATGGAAACCAACGCTGTCATTCTCTCGACTCTGTGTGGTCAATCTCCCCTGAAATAGAGGACAAGTTTTGGAATTCTGGTTAGTCGAGGTTGCCAGTAGCTCCTTCTTACCCCAGCACACCACCTCTCGACATAAGTGAGAACGAGGAGATTTGGCAACATTTAACTGAGAGAGAGTGAAGATAATGCTTCTCTCCATAAGACCTTGCAGCTCCCTCAGAAATGATATTGGGTGTAATAACCTGAATCTCCCCATCCCAGGCAAACCAGAAAATATTAGACTTTATTCGCGGGTCCTCTTTTGCGAGTCTTACAGATAATATTTATCATTAGTGCTGGTATCAAATAAATAAACTAATTATTACTAAGCGATTGGTGTCTAGGGACACACAGCGGAAACCCTACTATTCGTACTCCATACACTTTAGCCCTTGTGTGAAACAAGGGCCTAAAAATTGTACAACTTAATCACCCTTTTTTTATATACTCTGTTCAAGTTTATTCTCACTACCAATAAAACTACAAATTGTTATCATTGACATATATTCTTCTTAATCCAGTTTTCCTGCTTTTGCCATCCTTTTTTTTTGTTAAGAACATCAATATAATTGAGATATGAGTTCGCGGAGAAAATAAGTAAACTGGTTTGTTTACTTTTGTCCTATTTTTCTCACAGCCCTCTGCAATTGCTATTTATTATATTTTATTTTATTGTTTATTGTGCGCCAGCCTTATTCTTCGGGGAAGAGTAAGGGCGGTGGTACAATCCAACAAAATTAAATTACTTTTATAATTTCTTCAAACAAAAATACATCTACAAAATATTATTTATAAATTAAATATTATCACATTTTAAAGTTTAAACAATTATTAGAATCCACAAGTGCAATACAATTTACATTTAAACTAAATATTCCAAGCAAGAAAAATAATAAAAAAGTGGCTACCTAGTAATAAGTCTAAATTTTACAAATAGACTAGCGCCCAAGCGGCAAAAGGAAACATTAAGTGTTCCATAAAACAGCTTTACTTTTCAAAATAAATCTTCTAGTGATAAATTACTGACGCCTACACTGAACGATATTAATCACATAATTAACTAAGTGTTCAAATACCCAAACCCATTATAGGTCGATTATATTAAAATATTTAATGAAATATATAATATAGAGTTTATATTTTGACATCCTGGAGCGATTATATCCAAGTCCAGACCAGAACTTCTCGTGGTTGTGTTGGAATTAATAGTCAACCATGTTAGCTGAGCACTAGATTTATATAGGTCTAGTTGATGGAAAGAAGGGGTGGGGGGAAGACATCTTCATATAAAAATTATAACGCCACGTTGAGAACACGTGCTAGCAGAATGATTATCTTGTTAACAATCGTCATAATCTTGGCACGTCATCTAGACACGTAGACCGGAAATCTGGTGAGTTGGCAGTTACACTCACGTGAGGGCCATTGGTCGGCCGGCTAGGCTAATCAGCGTAGGTCTATATCAACTCATTGAAGTGACTCGTCAATGCACCTTTCATAACTTTGTCAGTCTTCCCTTCAACATAGAATTCGGTGCGAACTAGTCGGTCATGGAACTCGTGTTAAGCCAGAAGAAACAATGAGTGAATAAAGCACATATTCTAGACATAGTAATATGCTGTAAATGCTTGATGTTGGAGGCTGTTTATATGTATTGCTTATTTGGGTAGGGTAGTAATAATATTACAAGCTAGCAATGATAATGTTACAATTTCCCCC
>CABFOV010000092.1:24575-49357 GCA_902141375.1 Timema poppense
CCCACCTTCTTGCAATAAAGATGAGAGGAAGGAACATCTATGATCTTGAAGACGGTCCATTGCCTCAGTTAGAGATGGTCTCTGGCCTCTTCATATTCATATTTGGCTTGTGGATGACCCACCCTGTCTGCTCTTGTAGTTCCAGCGTCCATCTTCTTCAGAAGAAGCTCGTACCATCTACGTCGCATTAAATAATAAAGGGATTCAAAGGAAAGGGAGGTACGACTAAAACCAATCTCAAGGAATTTCTCACAACTATGCCTATGGCAAAAGGTTGCACACTGTACTTCACACAGTTAACCACAAAACAATTATATATATATATATAACCTCTTCTGTCTTCTATGGTCCATCTATTAATGTACAAGAGTTCAATATTGTTCTAAGAAGAGAACCAATGTCTTCAAATTAACTTTTAACACTACATATACCTTTACACAATTAGTAAGTAATCCTGCCGATGTGGGTCAGGGGAGCGTCCCCCCTTCAACGCTTGAGGATGGTTCCTTGTCAACGAGACAAGTATTTCAAGATCAAATAAATTAAAATATATTGCCGCCGGAAGCATAGCTTCTTCCCTAGGCCTAGGATAGAACGGAAGCATGAGATAAGCTAGGGCTAGAAGTAATACGTCTTTCTACATTAGTCAAAACAGATTTTATAGCCCAAGATTTACTACGAGGTTCAACCTATGAAATCCGACAATATCAAACATTCATTTGAAAAGTTACTTTACAAAAATAAAGGAAATAATCCAAAGAGTCCGATTTTAGGTTCCCATAAACCTATAAAGAACTACCCGCATGGTTCCACTTAAATTACCTGAGTAAAACAAAATTGGTTATTATGTTAGCAATACTTTGATCTTACAACAATTAACCATCAATAGATACTACTTAAGCCCCTTTAGGTAGGTACCAGATTAAGGTGGCTTACATGAGCCCTGCGCGTCTCGGTGGGGTTTGTAGGGGTTTTTACCATTCCTGGCAGTGGCGTCAAGAAGGAGTCCACTGACCACGGTCCGCTCCATCTGGGTAAGAGCTTGGCAGTTACTTTGTCAATGACGTAGTTTTGGGTGAAACATCTACACATTACAAGGTTACCAACTGCAATGCTCACAGCTATAATACCTCTATTGTAGACTTCTGAAACTCTATTCTGTAACCTTTTCATAGTCTGAAAGGCAGTTGAACACCTTTCAGAATAAGAAGGGTAATTAGGAATTCCCAACGTAGAATCAACATCCCAGACTGCTATAAGAAGATGGTTCAGTTCTCTACCTAATAATAACGAAGCAGGCGAAGCCCCAATTGACTCGTGTAAGGCCTAATTAAAGGCCAAGTTTAAAAATGCCTAAGTCACGGTCCCAGTGGACTTGAGACTCGCTGGGATAGATGGTCAGTGTTACTTTAAGATTTATGTTAAATCTTTCAACATGATTTGGGGAGGGGTAATAAGGTATTGTGGTAACATGTTTAATGCCCCACCCAAAACACATATCCTTGGAAGATTTTGACCTAAAATAAGGGCCATTATCACTTACGATCTTACGAGGGACACCAAACAGCGACCAAACTCTAGGAGTTAGAGCGTTTACAGCTGTAGTTCCTTTCATGTTCCAAAGTGGAATTAAGATGACAAATTTTGAAAATCCATCTATGAAAACCAAAATACTAGTGTTACCCTTAGTGGATCTAGTAATAGGGCCAACAAAGTCCACGAACATTTTCTCCCAGGGACGTTGGGCTATATCGGCAAAATGTAACCTAACCCTACGTGAGTGTTCTGGGTGGGTTTAATTTTAAGGCAGACTTCTCAACTCCTAACCCAATCTCGCACGTCACTATACAGGTTAGGCCAGAAAAAAACTCTTTCAAGATTTTTTGTTGTGTCTTAAGGACTCCCAGGTGGATGACCTCCAAAAAGAGCACCATGAAAATAGCTCAATAGCATGGACCTAATCTTTTGTTGGACAAATATCCTTCTTCTCTTGCCACTTTGATCATAAGAAACTACAAGACCTTTGAAAACACCATATTTACCCATATCTTCACCTTTCTCCCAATTCTTCTTCCATAACAATGTCGTAAGGTCGGCTATCACATTCCCCCCACTTGGGAGTGATAACATCAGAAAATTATTCTAAAATCGAACTTACAAACATTTTATAGCTTGATTAAGAAATGATCGCTAGGCTTACATTCGTTGCTAAACGCCACCTTAACACGGGGCAAAACACAAAAGAAACTTCACTTTGAGACAAGTTAACAATAACCCTAGAGTGGGCAAGGAAATCAACGCCTACAATTACATCATAGGGTAAGTCCAAAACAACAAACAATGGGGTTTTCAACGAGAACCTACCAATATTAATTGGAACGCTAACTCTCTTACTAGCCACCAGAGAATGACCATTAACAATAGCATAAGCTTTAGGAAGAATATTTTCAAAAAACAATATTTTTATAATTTTGAAGATGAGTCAAAAATTCGGAACTAATAAATGAAGCACTTGCCCAAGTGTCCAACAACCCTAAACAGGCCCGGGAACAAACATAAAGATCAACAACAGGGGAAGGTGGGCATGGCTACTCACTTCGCTCGGCAGACCCATGAATCTTACGGCACGCTACTAGTTTTCCAAAGGACACCTACTCTGAAAATTCCTTAATTGATGACATTAGAAATAGCTAATTTTAGACAATTCCCTGTTCTCCATTTTTCGTGAACTAGTGTGGTTCTGACCCACAGATTTGGTAACCCACGCAGGAATACTGCTCCTATACCTCTGCGTACCACCAAAATTCCCGGGATTCAAGCCCAAACCTCGATTGTCAATAACAATAGGCACATTAGCTGCCAAAAACTCGCTTTCAGATAGTAATGTACCATCAATAAGGGAAGCAAGGTTATGAAGTTCAGTTATAGAACAAGGTTTACTGGCGAAAACTAAATGGCACCAAGATAAGGGGGACACATTTTCTAAAATAATGTCTACTACTTGGCGCTCCGAAAGGTTTAACTCTAACACCTCGGCAGCCTCGGACAGTAACACTATGAAGCTTCTCAAGGACCCCTCAGGGCGCTGATAGCATTGGACATAAAACATACGGAAGTTTTCTCTAGCTCTAAAGGGGACGAGACAATCAATATTTTTTTTGTTTTATTTGCCTCCAACTTAACCCTTTAGAAAACAATTGGGTAAAATACCCAAACGTCTTTCCCAAACACAGAGAGCTACAAACTCTGAGTCTGAACCTATTCCCATTCGACATACCCTGTATATTTCAATGAGAAATGCAAAAAGTGCAGCGCTATCCTGACCATCACACAACGGTATGCAACAAACAAAATCCGCAAGCATTTTCTGTTGAGATTTGTCACCCACCAAAGTGAGTGACAGGTCAAATGGAGTCTCTGCCCTCACCAGTACTGGCGTGGGATCCACCAATCCCACTCCTTCAGCATCGTCAGACGATTTACTCTCCGTCAGGATCCCCAAGAGATTTGCACCAAGTCTGGCGACAGTGCTCTCCACGGAACATTGCAGTCCTCTCTTCCACAGCTCAGAAATAAGGCCTTCTTTATTGAGTCTATATTATTATTATTATTATTATCAGCACCGCGTCTTACTACCCGTTCGGGTTATACGCACTTACGCTAATGTGTAATGGTAGAAGATGAAATGAAGGACCTACAGTTTAACGTGGAATCCGAACCACGGTGGAGGCCTGGCATTCCCCACATTCACAAGATGTGCTGTCAGAGGTGAAGGAAAGGTTTGGTAATCAGATAAATCTGTGCCGGGACCGTTGAGTCTATAAGACCATTGACCTAGTCAAAACCCCGGAGTCGCTAGCTTTGCTAGCTAATGTTACAGCTATACGCAATAAATATTACGGGCTTAATGCTCACCATAGAGGTTAAATTGCTATAATGATCAACCAAAAGTTTAGGGGGCCCTGGTTTGGCTACGGGTGAAGATATTTATTATTTTTATTCCTCCTGCTCCACAACTAGTAAGTATTTAAGCGCTGTATCTGGGTGTGTATTAGGTGGACATGTTAAGTTTAGTTTGTAAGTCTTATATATAATAGGTGTGTTTAAATTGCATGGTGAATAACACAATTATATCTCAAACTTAATCGTTAAAAATTCCAGCAATATATCTTTGACTTACTCCTAAGATATCGTATCTATACTTTATAATTGAAATGTACACCCGGAAGATCAAGCCTAGCGTGGCTAAGCCAATAAATATTTTGGCGGCACCTGTATGAATGAAGGTATTTCTATTTATTTAAAACCAATAGAATATGGGGCTGAAAACCTTCCTTGCATCAACAGTTTTGTTTTGTTAGATTATACACCGCGTCTTACTATGCATTAGTGCTATCCGAGCATTTACACTAATGGGGAAGAAACAAGAAAAGTCTTATTTTATATTAAATGTAGTTGCAGTTGCGTGAAGATAAGAGTGTGAAACCATTTAGGTGAGGCCACCATCAGTACGGGATTTCCACTTCAATTTCCCCGTCGTTAACAATCCAATATTGCGGTAGTGATTTAAATCTGTGGTTTACAAATCCTGGCTTGCGACCCAAATGAGGTTTTCAAGGATGTTGCTGAGGATCGCAGGAGGGCCTCGGTTTTTTTCCAGACTTTATAAAACATTACATTTACAAATACTCAGTCGCTCTGGAACATAATGAAGGATTACTGCAATAATGACAAAAGCAAAAGTTTAAAAAAACAATGTTTTGAAATCCTCCTATAGTCGGAATTTGGGACCCATCTCAAGTGCCCAGAAAGTTTAAAAGGTTTTTTTTCACTTTTTTGACAATATAGCCTACTCCTGTGAGAAAGGATTTTGAGGTTTTGTAACACTAAAGATCCTTAGAATGATTTGCGTTGTACTCTGCCCATACACATAGGACTTATAATGGAAGAGCCCAACTATAAAATGAAGCAGCATCATGGTTGTCACTGAAAAATTCTGTTTTTGTCATACATTTTTCCACGGGATGTTATTTTATATTTTCACACTTAAAAAGTTACTTAAATTTATTCAATTTGGTTGATAACATCCATCGATACAAAAACCACTCAAAAGAACTTTCCCCAAGAATGAAATATCCACTGAAATTGTATTTTTGGTCACTTACCAAACATTGTAACAAAGTCATATTTCCATGTATATTTTTAATGTGTGCCTTACATTTTGTTTGATTAAAATGTTTTTTTGAATAATACTGTTTTTGTTATTTTAATTCATTGGGTTGAATTAATTTAATAAACACTAATGAGAAAATAAGGCCGGGGAAATGTTATATTTAAGGACGTTACCAATAAAGTTTAGGAAACATTGGTTTCACTTTGTTCCCCACCTGTTTAGTTTGTTTTGTTGCGATATTGGGAACAATGTCAAGCCTTAAAACAGGGTCCTTTTCCCTCCACCCCAAAAATATCCATGCTTATTTTTTGTTTGGCTCTATTCGAGAGAAGACAAACTCAATTTGTTGAGAATAATTCGGTTCTACCCCACGATTTATTAATATTACAATTAATAACAGTGAATTAACATTTAGTGTTTTACCTTTAACAGTGTTATTTAGTTGCTAATATTAAAGTATGTAATTAAATAGTTTTACAAAACGTGTGACAGTTGACATTTTGATACAAATATCTTCTAACTCAATGATAGCATGAATACAACATGAGAAAACGAGTTGTGTTGTTCAACGACATTACACATTAAGGTGATTGGCCCTTTTCATTTGGCGTGGAGATGCAGAGCCATGGGAACAAATGGTTATCTTAAAGAATTTTTGTTTTGCAATTTTCTTTTCCGAAACGGTTTGTTCATGAATATATGCATGTTGATTACTGCCGGCTTCATAGCAAAAATAAAAAAATGTAACAATTAATAAACATCGATACATTTTCTTAGAAGGGGTGATGAAAATATTAACATAAAAATTTCACTCGTTTTTGGGAAAACTAGTATTTCCAAACGTATGATTTTCCGCAAGACATGTCAGGTAGCTAGCGCCATCTACGGTTTCCGTGGTTCATCTGTTCTTGTTGACGCGGAAGGATATTTTGGTCGGTTGTGAAGCCACGCCACGCCTTTGACTCTCCCGCCCACCATCCCACAAAATAGGTTTTAGACTTGCACTCGACAAGACCAAGGTCCTTAAACAATTGATTAAAGGCATACGACCACCAACATATTGATTGAATTGTAGGCTTGTGACTGTGAGCCACACTAGCGAATATAAGTCAGTGTCTTATGGCGGAGTGCTTCCATTGAAAAAATTATGATCATATGAAAGTAAACTTCAATGTAAATGCAACTAAAAGTTTTTGTGGTCAAGGCAACGATATTCTAAAAACCCAAGAAGAGATAATTCCTTATAAATCCCTCACCGGTGGACACAAGGACAAAGGCGCCGTTCTGCTAATGCCTGATTTTCCTGCGACTTGAAGATTAGGACTCAAATCCCAGATGGGTATACTGAGGTTATTTTCCCTTCTCTTCCTCCCTTCAAGTAAGGATACACTCCCTATAAAATTCTTTCTTCCTCTATTATATTGTAATTAGGTATGTCAATAGCCCATACGCGGTGATAAGACGAGGGAAACTCCTCATAAATTATCCCACAATACTCAAGCTGCATTTCTAATTCGTTATAAATAATAATATATAGGCCTACTACATCTGAAAGAAGATATAATAAATCTTGCCATCCCTTGAATAACTTAAAATACTAGTTGCCCCCCTTACCCTCCCTAACTCTTTGAAAACACCTTAACGAACGTTGTGAAGAGAAATAACTTTTTTTTTTGTCGCCGCTACGAAGTAACGTTTTCCTATGACTTATCTTGGACGTGATGATATCCTACGTTCCTACTGATACGTGCGCGCGCACGCGGGGGTCCATACGGAAAATGTGGCAACTCTGTGAGGAAGAACGAAAAGGAGAGAGTAAAAGAGAGATAGAAAGAGTCAACGGTCGGTTCCTCGACAGGAAACAATGGAATGAAGAGATTTACATAATTACCCGTAGAGTACCTCATACGGCCCAGCGTACGGGACAATCACATAATACGCGCTCACAGTTCATAGAGGAGGGAGGAGGGGGGAAATCAATTGAGTTATAGCGGGGAAGGGGAGAGGACTGAGAGAGGGGGGGATAAAAGCCTACACATCAAAGGCACCAAAAAATGTTGAGTGAGACCTCACCCTTTCGAGTTTGCATAGTCGTTTTCACAAGTCAATTAAAAGGTAGGCTTATGGTTCTAGTCAAAGCGAGCTATCAGATGCTGTTGAAAATATTCACACAATTAATTTGAAATCACTTACTTTGAGCTGCCTTCGTACAGCTTGGAGCTAAACGGGGAGAACATTAGTTAAAAATTAATAAAATCGTATAGGCTTTGACAGCGACCTTGATTGTCATGACGTCATTCTTTAGACCAGTAGCTTGTCGTGGAATGTTGTTAGAGTAAGAATAGTTAGATTTAACTATATGCCTACCTGTAAATTAAGGCTAGATTCATAGTCTGACTAAGAACGCCTCAGGTGTAGTGCTATACTAGTTACAAGACGACACCTACCTATATCAGAATGGAATGGGCTAGTTTCATATGGGAAACTAGCCCATTCCATTCGAGTTTTGGTAGGTGTCGTCTTGTATTTGGTATAGCACCACAATTGAGGTGTAATTAGTCTGACGGTTTAAACTGACCCTATTTCTCACCATTCAGATAAGCCCTCATTAGTCAGGTATCAACAGAAATGCATATCCCCTAGGTGTTTAGTGCAGAGGCTGCTTATGATTGCTTAAGTGGGAATCAAGTGGACGAGAGCCTATCATATGTATAGTGTTAACGTGAAATGTAAAGAGAAACTTTAGGAGATAATTCAAATTCAAATTCAAAGAGAAGTCTTAAGACTATAATAACGATAAGATCATGAAAGTAGCGAGGTCTATTGCTCATAATAATATAAAACTCCCGTAGGATCCCTGTGTAGAGAACTTTATGACCTATAATATGTTCCATCCCTCGTGTAGGAATGTGAATACATCGGACGAAAAGTGAGAGTACTTTACGAAGCTCGCGTGCTTTCTTGATTGGAAGACGCGGGATGAGTATATTCCCCCTCCTCACCCCTCTCAGCCCCCCTGTGGTCAGGGATATGCTTGAGGGGTGCCAGTGACTATTCACAACGTAATACAATATAACAACAACCCTTTTAAGTAATTCTCACCTCGGATCATGTTTATGAGCGAGCGCGCGCGCGACGTATTAAAACAATAACATGGCCTGCTTCCCTTCACGCGGGTTATGGCACAGTACATCAAAGAGATCCAGTTGTTTGAATGTTTGTGTGGTCAATTTTCTAGGGTTCTTTTAGTATCGCGTCTTACTACCCGCTCGGGCTATATGCTAATGTGTTAGGGATGAAAAAGTTTGAATTTTGAGGAAGCGTACCCGCATCTGCGTGGATGAAGCGTATAAAAACATTTTGCTCAAAAATATTTGAGTACGCCAGATCAGGATTTGAATCTTGATCTCCCCGTTACTGATAAACCATTCTATTGTGAGAGTGACGTATTGATCACGCGGACACTGAAGCGGGTAATAGATAATTTTGTATCAAGAGGGAAAATAATATGTATTAGTAGAGGGCAGTAATATATTTAGTCCAGAGTAGACCGGGGAGCTCCGATGTTAGTTACACTTTTGCATTCAACCGCCCAGTGCTAGAGTCGATACTTGAGTGTGAGAAGAAAACTACAATCGATATTATTGGTTTATTGTATTATTATTATTACTATTAGTACCGCGTCTTACTACTCGTTCGGGTTATATGCACTTATGCTAATGTGTAATGGTAGGGTAATTGTGAGATTAAATGGAGGACCTACAGTTTAACGTGTGATCCGAACCACGGTGGAGGCCTGGCATTCCACACATTGACAAGTTGTGTGTAAGCATATAACGGTTAACGTGTGATCCGAACCACGGTGGAGGCCTGGCATTCCACATATTGACAAGCTGTGTGTAAGCATATAACCCGAACGAGCAGTGAAAAGCGGTGAAAAAAAAAGAACATTAAAATTTAAATAATAAAAACACTAAAATCACTCGTATCTCTACCAATTTATTCTTAGAGCCAGTCTCGTAGTCAGACTTAGTACGTCTGACTACGAAATTGGCCCTTAATTTAAAATTAAATTTCTAAACAATCTGGTTTCAAACCAATACCTTTTAAAGTCAGGGTCTGATATTGTTGCAACGATTGTTACAATATAATATTCTTAGGACCCACTTCAATGGTCACATGGTCTAAGACGCTACTTTTGTGTTAGAGTTTTTTTTTACAAAATTGTTTTTCACTTCCTTCACTCACATGTGGGTACACTTCCTCTAAATATAACCTTCCTATTCCATAAAACCATTAGCGTAGTTAGGACATAAAAGTATAACCCGAAGGGGTACTAAGACGAGGTGATATAACTTAACAGACATCTATAAAAGTTAAACTAGATCTTCTTCCACGTATTCATACGTCAACTCATTTGATCTGAAGCTTTCACTTTTGATATATATTATCAGTACTTTTAAAATAAACCCAATAATATAGTAAAATGTTATACATTTTTGACTCAATATTTTTTTAAATATAATTATATATTTTAAAAGGGCATTTTAATGAAAATTGAACTGTATATTTCCAGCGAGTGAAGGGTGGTGGGTGCCGTTTCCACGCTGCGGAAAACAATTAATGAGTTCAATAGCTTTGATATTTCAGGCGTGTGATTGAACACTGTTCCGCAACCTTGACTTGAGAGACCAGAGAGGCACAAGACACCCAGCCCTAGGAATTAATAACTGTAACAAATTATCAATCAATCACCCCGGCTCGCATTGTCCCGGCCCAAACAATAACAATCAGGGAAACTGGCTTCAGACCCACGCGGGGTCGGCCACGTTATTGCTGCTTATTGTTAGTCAATCAACCCTGACGCTGCAGTACAGCTTCGTTTTATAATAGTGGCCGGTCAAAAGGGGAACACTTTGTACATTCTCTAGACCTCTTGAAATGAGAAATATTGTGATCGTCAAAACAATAAAACTCGAGATTTTGATAGATGTTCACGTTTCACGACCCACTGAAACAGAAAAAGTAGTTTTCGCAATGCCGTCTGTATGTATCTCGTTTTAAAGGTAAGGGCTAAGAAGGGCGAGGAAAGTAGTTTTATAGAATCAGATTAATAAGGGTGAGAAGAGTAGTTTTAAAGAAAAGGGTTAAGAAGGGTGAGGAGAGTAGTTTTAAAGAAAAGGGTTAAGAAGGGTTAGGAGAATAGTTTTAAAGGAAAGAGTTAATAAGGGCGAGAAGAATATTTTTAAAGAAAAGGGTTAATAAGGGCGAGGAGAGTAGTTTTAAAGGAAAGGGTTAAGAAGGGTTAGGAGTAGTTTTAAATAAAAGGGTTTGGAAGGGCGAGGGGAGTAGTTTTAAAGGAAAGGGTTAAGACGGTTAGGAGAGTAGTTTTAAAGAAAAGGGTTAAGAAGGGTGAGGAGAGTAGTTTTAAAGAAAAGGGTTAATAAGGGCGAGATGAATAATTTTAAAGGAAAGGGTTAGGAGAGTAGTTTAAAAGAAAAGGGTTAAGAAGGGCGAGGAGAGTAGTTTTAAAGGAAAGGGTTAAGAAGGGTTAGGAGAGTAGTTTAAAAGAAAAGGGTTAAGAAGGGCGAGGGGAGTAGTTTTAAAGGAAAGGGTTAAGAATGGTTAGGAGAGTAGTTTAAAAGAAAAGGATTAAGAAGGGCGAGGAGAGTAGTTTTAAAGGAAAGGGTTAAGAAGGGCGAGGAGAGTAGTTTTAAAAGAAAGGGTTAAGAAGGGTTAGGAGAGTAGTTTTAAAGGCGGTGCAACTTCATTAAACTGGAAAGGGTAGGATAGAAAAAACATGCTAAATCACTCGTGGAAAATTATCCTCGGAGCACCTGGATGAAGTTTGAACCTCAATTTTCGCTTACAATTATATCAAATATATCGTAGCCTTAACTTAGACCGAGTGCTCATCTGTGATAGTATCTTACTAAGAAAGCAAGCGATTGAGAGCTCACCATAATTATAGACTACTAAACTATCTTAGAACCTGGAAAAGATAACCGAACCAGTTTCATTAGCCGTATGGTCTAAGGCATCAATCTAGAAATAGACTAGGCTGCTGATGATTAAGATAGCAGAGTTTGATTCCCATTCGCGTAAGCTGAGAGCATTATTTCCATTCTCCTTCCACGCAAATGATGGGACACTTAATCTAAAGTAGGCCTTCCTAATCCCTAACACATTAGAGTAATTAATACATAGGTGTATAATTTGAACAGGAAGTAAGACGAGGTCCTAAAGAAAAAATTGAAAATATATAAATAGATACCCGCTCTGAGGCCAAAATAAAGGTTATGCTAGACTTCAAAATAGATACTACTCTGATCAGTAGGCCCACGAATTAAACGTCAAGCTCAAACAGTATAGCTTGGTGAAATAAGAAATCAGGGCTTAAATGATGGTGTGTCGTACTAAAAGTGTTTTTTCCTCATAGGTTTCCTTATTTTCTTCCACGCAAATGCGGATACATTGCCCACCAATTCTACATTACTCATACTAGCCCAATTAGTGTAATTAAATGCGGATAGCCTAATTGGGCAGTAAGACACAGTGCAAAATAATAATTGAGATTTGAGTTTCAAATCTTGCTAAGCGCCAGAAAAAATATGTCGGAAAAAATATTAGGCTAATAACTCGACAACCTTGAATTTCTTCTTGTATAAGCATTATAGACTGGATCTTTTTAGTGGGGCACACCATGCCGCTATTATAAGAACATGAGAGGTTTTTTTGTGGAGGGGGCCTAGGACCCCCCCGCAGAGCCACGTAATGGGGTTCAGGGCAATCCGTCCCCGACAATCACTGTGCCTGTCTGCACGAACATGTAAAGCAGGGGGATCACATCCATTTCATTTGACCACGGAGATCGGACAAAAAGAGAGAGAGAGAGACAGTGTTTCGGTCCCTCCATTCGACAACACGATGTCTGAGACTTGCGCACAGAAGATATTATTAGGCGAGTGTGGTTTGAACCTATGCTGTTCTTATATATATTATCAGAATAATAACCTATTCAATCTAGGGAATAGCCCTACACATGTCACTCGCCCAACATAAGTTATGTTTGGTTTGATAAACTTAAATAGGATTTACGTTGATTGGTGAACGTATACACCAGGGTGGCCACTCAAACTCTAGAGAAAAATTCCATCGGAATTCTTAGCTTTCCCGGTGAAAAAAAAATAGTTTTCACGAGTTTTAAAAGGTTTTTCATTCAGTTGTAATACTTTAACTAAACTATTCTGATTTTTTTTATGTGAAAGGTGTGCTAAACACGCCACCAAATTTTATTACTTGAGCAAGAATTGTTAGTAATTAGGTACCTCTCCAAGATATTAGGGGTGGTCCATCCCCAGCAAATATTTGAAATGTGTATGTACCAAAAAGCTATTCAGAGTGGTCCTCTCCTTTAAATTCCCGACAGGCGGCAAAAATAAAGCACTCTTCCCGAGTTTTTTCCCCCCGATTCACAAAATTCAAGCATAATTCCTCGTTTTCATGATCAATGGCCCTCCTTATAGACGCTATTAGGGCTTCCTATATTATAAAAAGGTGGGCGAGGTTTTTAAAAAAATATCACAAAAATCACAAAACGTCTAAATGTCGCTGGGATTTTCTACAGTCATAGGAATAAACTTATCCGACAGCTAGAAAAGTTACTAGATCTACTTTCCCATATTCAGATGTAAAGTCACGTTATCTGCAGCTGTTAAATTTGATAGGTATAATCAATACCTATAAAATAACACGCTATAGTAAAATGTTATCGTTGTTGCCCACACACACAAAAAAGTTTGCTGATTTCTAAGAGTTTCTTTCTAACAAAATCCCACTTACATGATTTACAATAATCGGTGAATGTATGGACATTATTATGACAGCGATCTTGCTGTAATAAACAAGGGACTAAGGTATTTGATAAAAGGAATTTAGATGTAGATTTTCACAAATATCATAATTACGTATAAACTCTCATTGAGCTTTTCTACAACCAAGCAAGAATGTTAACTTAAGTTAATTTTAGCTTCAGTAATATGGACGACTAGTGACGATTTAATTAATTGTTTTAGGTAGCACTGGCATTTAACTCTTGGGAGTGTAGGAAATGCGAGTTCAGGTTAGTGTTTTTTCAGTTTTTATAGCAAAATTGTTTGTGCCAAAATAAGTAAAATATTGCTTTAGTAGAAACATGAGAGTTTAATTTTCTTCACATGATGAAATCAACAGATATGTCAATAGCAAAGCTGCTTTAGATGACAAACTTTTTAAATGAAGAGGAAAAGCTGTCATTAAAGTCTATGACATCTTTGAAACATATTCAATAACTGAAGAGGTCAACATGTGAAGAAAATTAAACTCTATGTTTCTACTGGAGAATCATTTTATATCTTTTGACCAAAAAAGTTTTTATGTAAAAACTTCAAAACCACTAAGGGAGTTCACGTTCCCTTCACTCCCCCCATAAAGCTGTAGTAATTCTTGTTGAACATTCGGTCACGTAAAAAACGCCAAGAAGTGAATAAGAGTACACTACGGCATTTTAAGTTTTCGGTATTTGTTTCCTGTTACCTTAAAACTTGCTACAGCAAAAAGTTTGTAAAGTGTTATTATCGTGTGTTTTTTGTGTGTGATAAGTAGGCTCTAATATGAGTGTATTGTATATCAGCAAACAATTATAATTAGTTCTAGGACTAATAATAAAACCTAACCTAAGGCTCTTCATTTACCATTTTGTAAAAGAACAAACCAAACATCACAATAAAAAGTAGTTGGCCTTGCCAGTCAGAGAAAGCAGGAATCTTACATCTATATACAAGTATACGCACAACCGACCGAACTAGGGTGTGAGACATGACCGTTACCAGAAACAAAAATCTAATCCGTAAATTTGCATTAACTTCACAAGTCTTTCACGTCATGCTAAACGTCACCGCTGAAATGCGCGAAATTCTTAGTATAAAAAGGAACCAGACTTGCTTTAGAAACGGCGCGGCACCGCGGTGGTCTTTGCTTTCATGGCGAAAGCAACAGATGTACCTCATTTCTCAACGTATCGCGTGTTCTTCAACACCTTGATTTTACAGTCTTTCAGATAACCATAAGTGACAGGGCCCCATCAACCCTTTATGGTCACGGACGTCAAAGAATGGGGGAGGTGGGTTGGGGGAACTGCAACCAATGAAATCCGCACGCATGGGAGGAGATAGACTTCAAACCAGAGCAATCTGAGTGGCAGATTATATGTTCTTGGGTGTTGGGGTGGTGAGGGGATAGGGGGTGAGGACTCCTCGTTGCATTAAACCCGGAGACAGGTGAAGATCGTGTCTGCGTGTGTGGAGCGGACAGGTTTTTGTTACCGGGTATCCAAAACCCAGGCGCCTATGCTCGGGTCACGGCTTGTAATTTGTTCGGATTTATAAACGGGTTCTTCGAGACTGGCGGCGTGGTGTAGTTTATGAGAGATATGGCGGAGGCGTCGTCGGGTGAGCCTCGTTGATCGGCGGATGATCCTCGAAGCCGCCGGCTGTTGGAATACCAGCCGTACTGTGAATGGTATTTACCGAGATAGACGAGAGGACCAACATACCATATGGTGCCGAGTTCAATACGTGGGCGTCTCTAATAGAATCGGCTCTTGGCACGGGAGTTCAGGGAGTGATCTCAGACACTCACCAAGGGCCGATTTAACCGATTAGTGGTTTTTCATCCTTGATCTAGACGGATCAATATCGATTTAGTTTTTCTCAATTAATTTGAGAAGTATTTTTAATTTTGAGTTTAATAGAAGCGTGTGATCACATGATATATGGCTTCAGACTCACATTTTACTGTATTTCTGGTTAAAAGGAGGTTGAGGTACAATACTTAGACGGGTGCGATGGGGGCGGAAGATTTTATGTTTGATTTAACAGTGTGGTTTTCCCATATAATTTCTAAGCTAATTTGGCTGCGACCCTCCATCCCACCAAACCTTTGATTAAATAGTCAATAACCATGGTTTTTAACGAAATAATTCAATCCAATAGATAATAAGATTGTATCTGCATCACTATGGCTCCACCCATCCTCTTAATATAGTGGTTCTAATGCCGGGCTACTAATTTAGAAGTCCCGGGTTCGATTCCTAGCAGTACCATAGATATTTTTCCGGATGGGAGATTGTTCTTATGGTTGCCATGATCTGGTCATTTAGGCTTAAGCTATGTTCAATATTTATAGTGGTACCACATAATAATAATAATAATCATTATTATATCATCACATCGGGACAAAGTAACCGCATCTACATGGGGCCCCAACCTCAGAAGACTGTTCCAATATCCGCCACTGCCAGTAGAAGAGTCCAGGAATATCTACTCGTAAGGTGTCAGACTTCTATGCTGGCGGCCGGAGTTCAATCCTCGGTCCCGGCAAAGATTTATATGATTACCAAACCCTTCCTTCACCTTTGACAAGACATCTTGTGAATGTGAGGAATGCCAGGCCTCCACCGTGGTTCGGATTCACACGTTAAACTGTAGGTCCTTCATTTCATCTCACAGTCACCCTACCATTTCACATTAGCGTATGCGTATAACCCGAACGGGTAGTAAGACGCGGTGCTAATAATAATAATAATAATAATAATAACACATTAGCGTAAGTGCGTATAACCCGAACGGGTAGTAAGACGCGGTGCTAATAATAATAATAATAATAATAATAATAATAATAATATCTACTCTGGTGGCATACAATAAATAAAACTAAAGCTTCTTTTTCATCAAGGGGTTTTGATGAATAAATTTATGTCGCTTGGTCCGAGTGTTTGGTATACCTATGCAAACATTGAATATCTGTCAAGGGTGTCCTATAATTTAGTGACGTTTTCTCTTCATTTAAAAAATTTCTCATCAAATGCTTATATGTTCATAACAGATATTCAACAACTGTTGATATTACCGTGTGAAGAAAATTTAACTACCTTTATACTGAAGCAATATTTGTTTTATTTTCGCAAAAAATATGTTTTGCTATAAAAACTACAAAAACACTTCCCCTTTCTTGCGTTCCAACTCCAGTCATGTTACCAATTTAACTAAGGAGTCGAACTTTGAGGGTTCGATCAAATTAGAATTTTGGTTAATTCTGCATTAAAACATTTACTATACTTATGAACAAAAAGTAGTAAGTATATGCGTGTAAAAAGTGGTGCCATCTTGTGATGAAAAAGTGATCGCATGCATGATACATACACTTTTTATTCAGATAATACATAATAAACAATAACCAAACAAATGTAAATATAATAAAAAAAAAGGGCTGTTTTGGCTAAAATATATAGCTTAGTCCTAATCAAACATTTCCACAAAAACACAAAAGGGAAGAACTTTTTTTTTTCTAAAAAAAGAAAACATTTGTCACAGTGAGTACCAGCCTAACGTCCGTCAACACGTGAGAGGGGAGGGGGTGGATAGGATAGCAACCAAAACTAAGAGGTTTTCTTAATGGGACAATTTGATACAAGGGAAAGGGATAATTAGTTAAGTTTGTGTTTTACGGATTAAGTTACGACGGTCAAAAATACATAATTAGAGCCGTAATTCACGTAGTGAATAAAAATAGTAGGAGGAAGATGACTCTTGTTTTATGAGTGGCGTGATAAAGATTTACAAGATCCATCAGAAATGAAAGTTAACAAACCATTTTAAGTCTTCTACCCACCGAACTTGTGTCGACATTTACTTTTTGTAGGAAGACACTGAATTATTTGTTTTAATGTTTTATTGCCACACATTTTATTGACCGTTAGGATCATCCAGAGCTTTAGTTAAACTTGGAGCGCAGGATGAGGAAATATAACTTAAAAATAATTTACCAATGATAATTTGGAAAAAGGACCGATAAATTCGTGTCTCAAGGTGAGAAAAGGGGAACTTTTATTTAATGAATAAATATTTGACCTGAGAACGGATGGGTGGATTAAGAGGACAGGGTGAGGAAACCGAAATTTAAAGTATTGTACCGATACTATATCGGAGAAATAATGGGTAAATCGAGGGTAAGATAATATACCAATATTTGCCTTAAAAGCGAATGGGAAAATTAAGACAACCGGGTGAGGAAATTTAAAGTAGTGCGCTAATTTTATTCTGGAGAAGGGATGGGTAAATTAAGAGCACAAGGTAAGGAAAGTGAAATTTAAAGTAATGAACCAATACTAGCTTGGAGAAAGGATGGGTAAAACTTTTATGAAACTAACGCCCATTTCACTCGTTCAGAATCAAAAATAAATCCCCTACTCCTCAGATCAATATTGAGCGTACCTGACACCAGCAAATACTTTTATTTTCTATGGCACATGTGTGTTATTGATGTTTATGACAGTTGGGTCACTAGAGTTCGGGACCTGTTTATTATACCAGAATCCGAACCAATATGTCTTGGATGATATCATTCCACTGAAGCTGTGGGCACGCTGACAAAGGTGTGAATATCGTTTCGTCCAGGTTGTCAGTGATAAGGTCAGGGTTAGAATATATGCGGGACAGCTATTTTTACTTTCTGCAAATGCAGGTACACTTCCTCTATATTATACCTTCCTGATATTTATTCCGTTTGTGTGGATGTGCGGTTACCCATCCATCTAATATTGATTTTTTAATGCATATAACGCAAGCGGGTAATAAGACGCAGTGCTAAAAAAATGCACTATCACTATCTAATTTCTAAGCATTTTGTTTTATAACCTTGAAGTTATTGGAATAAAAAAATATTATAAATAGATACAAAAATAAAACAAAATATTTGTCAACAAAAAGGTTTGAATGCATACGATAATGCTATAGATTTGTATGTGGACCAATTAATACATCGTAAAATCGGCAGCCCAAAAGTAAAGTCTTTGAGAGATGTATACAGTATATTCATATATCAAAGAGGTTAATGAGGCAAGTTGACAACATTGTAAGGAAAAAACTGGATTGCTACGTTATGTTACGTCTTAGGATAATGGAACAAGGCTATAAATACGGTAGAATGATAATGTTTCTATCTGGCCTCGTTTCTCAACACACACGCCTTGGACTAGAATTTTAACAAACTATTACTCTCTTCCTTTAGTTTCCTACCCGCCTCGGTGGCGTAGTTGGCTAACGCGCTTGTCGTGATGAGCTCAACCGCCGAGGACGGGGAGATCGAGGTTCGAATCTCGGTCGGGTGAACTGGGGGGGTTTTCCCTAAATGGTTTTCCACTCTCCCTCCACGCAAATGCTGGTTCACTTCCTCTAATTTAACCTTCCCAATTCTTAATCCACTAGATTAATTAGTACTTAAAGCGTATAAGCCAAACGGGTAGTAAGACGCGGTGCTAAGTATTTAGTTTCCTGATACTTTTACTAAACTACTCCTCTAGTGCTAGTGTGTCTGTTTACTTTTATTGAACTACTCCTTTAATCTTGTGTGTCCTAATACTTTTACTAAACTACTCCTCTAAGATTGTGTGTCCTAATACTTTTACTAAACTAATCCTCTAATGTTAGTGTGTCCTGATACTTCTACTGAACTACTCATCTAATGCTATTGTGTCCTAAAACCTTTACTAAACTACTCCTCTAATTCTAGTGTGTCCCGGTACCTGTACCAAACTATTCCAGACAAACATTAATCAATCCTCTCATAGCATAGTCTCCTAATACTTGTACCTCCTAGATATTCCTCTCTAACTAGTTTCCTGACTATCATCGAACATATACCCTCAAGCATCACACACATATTAGTTGTTTTTCATACTTATTTTTAAAATTTCCGTGGCCATGATGCAAATGTTATTAAATGAGAATGCTTCAGGAGCTATAAAAATATTTGTCTGTAGCATATGGATTTAGTGGCGACTATCAATTCATTATATATAAATACTTATCTGATTGATCAAAAAAATCTTAGTATATCTACCTTTAGTCACCCAAACATTCTTTGGCATTTTCTTAAATACTGTCACTTTTGACAGATGGTGTCAGTTTTGTGATAAATTGAATGCCTTTATGTCATTGTTGGCTATTTTCTACTAATGTATTATAAAATAAATAAATTAGGCTTCTAGTATAAACTTTTAATGAAATAACACAGAATGTGGAGGCTAGAATTAATCCAAAAAGCTCCACCATTATTTTATTTTAGCCACAGGGATAGTGATTAAACTTAATGTTGCTCTTTAAGGGTAAAACCTTCCCCAGCGTAGTCAATAGGGATTGAGACTAGCTTCTCAAGTCAAAGCTCTTTAATTGACATATGAGATTCAATTAACCCTGTGGCTTAGTGCTGAGGGACTGCGCGTCTAGGGGGTTACGTTCGATACCAGACCAGTTTAAAATAGCTTGATATGTCTATATTCGTGTTACCCTAATAGGAGTTAGGTGTTTTGGCCTAGATTAGGCTAATTCGTTGGTAGAATATTGATTTTGTTAATGTTTGCCTTATTTGGCTACACTTTATTTATTTTTTAATGATTTAATATAATGTTTACCTTTTTTAACCTTTATACCCTAAAATATTTATCCCTGTCAAAGCCGGGTACTTCATGGAAAAATGTGTAAATTGTTTAAATCGATAAAAAAAAAGCTATAAAGTGTTAAATATGTAAAAAAAAATGTCGAAAGGATAAAATGAATAAAAATAGTTAAACGTGCCAAGTGGGAAAAAAGGTTAAAAAATAGCAAAATGGCAAAAAGAGTTAAAAGGTTAAAAAGAACAAATAGTTAGAAAAGGATAAAAGAGATAAAACAGGGCAAAAAGTCAAGTCAAATGTGGCTGCGTTATCTGATATCTCGTGATCTTAATTGATCACTCATATGTAGCTGATAATCTCCGCATCATCCAGACTCAGACTCTGCCTTAACATATGAGTGAAGAATGATCCTGGGCACAGGACTATTCCTAGATAGCTCAGTGGGTAGAGCTTTGACGTACAAAGTCAAGGGTCCCGAGTTATATCCCCGTGTCCAAGTTTTCAATTTAAAGACAATGATATTCAGATGCGGTAGTAGCCGTTATTAACAAATATAATACCTGGGTTGTTTAATCCATCAGAGTTATACATAGATTGAAGAGCAGTAAAATTGGCACTCGGCCAAATGTTTGGTTTTAAAGGGGATATATCATGATTTAAAACAGCCTTAAGTTAAACCCGCACCAGTAATCACACGGATCATGGCGTTACGTTCGTGATAGTTTGGATTGTTGCTGACGTAGAGGCCGAGGTTCGAATATCTATGAGCTTGGGTTTCCACATGTGATTGATTAGTGTGAATACTAGTCTACCTCTAATTTATTTACGCTCGCTTACGTTTTTAATTCAAGTATGTATACAATTTTATATTTATATGTGTATATTATTTCATTTATGCTATTTGGTGGAGTGTTCCTTTAACAATATTATTTCGTTACACAAATCTTACGAGTTTTGATTAAATGTATCAATTTTTAGGAAAAGGAGTGAGAAAGTTTTTTTTATATATAGCAAATCTTAGTTCATCTGCAAAATTAACAGTTTATTCACCCAATACACTTAAAATAGTTTGACTTCAATAAAAGACGCATTTACCTACAGCGAAGCTTCCTATGATTACGAGTGTCACCGTCTGCTGCCGACGTGGTGGGCTCCACGACCAAAACACAAACACCAATTTAAATAAATTGGTGTCGGGACAAGTTGAATTCGTTTCGATCAGGGATCAATCTGTTAGGTAAGTAGCTCCGCGCAAGATAGAGATATGGCCCCACGTTATATCGCATTCCTCCGCGGGGCGAAGGTAATATGGACCATAGGTTGACGACCGTTTCGGGATTCTCTCTGCTACGATTGTCTGGCAGAGTGGGAGTGAAGAGAATGTGAGCTAAGAGCAGTGTTTTTACTATTTTTATGTAAAAAAAACACTTTTTTGGTCAAAATAAATCATATAATTCTACAGTTGAAACATAAAGTTTAATTTTCTTCACGTGGTGAACTTGACAGTTCTTGAGTAAATGTTAAGGGTGTCCTGAAATTTGATGACAACTTCTTCTCTTCATTTAAAAAACCCTCATCTAATGCAAATATGCTCTTAACAAATATCCAAGGACTGTTGAGGTCACCATTTGAAGAAAATTAAATTCAATGCTTCTTCTATTGGATGTTTTATTTGATTTATTTTGGCAAAATAAAAAAAATTGCTATTAAAAAGACTTCTCTTAATCTTTGTTTCCTACACTCCCACCTTAAGGGTGTTAGCGCGATGGATTGAATTGTTTATATTATTTTATATTTGTTGCGAAATAATGTGTACTATCTGGATCAACAAACGTTTGTTATAAAATTAAACATTTGTGAGGACCTACTCTGATAATGTATTTGCTATGTAAAAATACTACTGTATGTATTGAAGTTTTAATGACTTTTTATTAAAACCTCAATAAAATTCAACATACACGCCAAAGTGATATTTGTAACAATGAAACTTTTATCCTAAGTCTACATAAGCATGTTTCTCAAAATTAAAGTTCGATAACCAAAAACGTCCAAGAGTTTTACCAACAACAACAAAACGTTGAAAATAATTCAAAACTTGTTTAAACACATTTGAGTGGAGGGCCAAAATAACGCTAGTTAATATAATTAGTTTAACATTTTTGTAACTAAAATCATTTTCTGGCAAATTTAGATTAAATTTCTCTTCTGTAGATACGTTTATTGATTTTTACAAATATAAATATCAACAGTTATTGAATATTTGTCATTTTTCATCTATTTGAGAGATCTAATATTTTAAGCTTTCATTTAAATGTTTCGAACTAACAAGTGTTCTAGTATTTTTACTAGATTTTGCAAAATTCCCTGGTGTTTTTAATGTTCTCCAGGTGCGTGGCAAACCTGGTTTTACTTTTTTTTTAACGCCGCATCTTACTACCCGTTCGGTTTATAGCTTATTATATGTACTAATTACGCTGATGGTTTTAGGGACTAAGATTATATATTTAGACTTAGTGTACCCTTAGTTGCTTGAGGCGGGGAGGTGGGAGAGTGTAAAACCACTTTGTAAGAACCACCCTTATAAAACTCAACTGAGATTCGAACACCAATCTCCTCGTCATCGGCAGTCTAGTTTAATGCTTAGAGCATGCAGCCACCGAAGCAGGTTTGTATTTTATTAATCTTCACCGAATAAGGGGAAGGGATTGGAGTTTTATCAAATGCATAGTACCTACCCAACCATGTTTTTAAAAAATACCTTTTTTTTTTTTNGTAGATATTTTGAATAGGACTTACCTTTACCACTCCCCCCACCCCCCAAATATTTGTCATGACCCCGAAAGTCTCCCTCCCACACACGTGTCCCCATTCCCCTCTTGGGGACGACACTATGGAAAGTATTCTTATGCCAATTCGAGAGGACACGATAAAGTGCTCCAATCATTGGTTGGTGGCCCTCGATTGAGTCTTCTTCAATCTCCTCCGGTGGGCGCGAGCCCGCAACATTCCCCCCGTAAGTTAACGCCACAGCCGGGCTAATTATTGAGGAGCCGGGTTGCGCAATCTCTCTCTAGAGGAATGCGCGCAGGCCCGCCCTCTCCAAAAGTAAGGGGGAACAATTACCGACTAACGTGTTGAAGAGGTCTTGGTTCACTGCCTAGAAAAGGGGGTGGGGGTAGGAGATACTTAAGATAGGTAATTAGCTCGTCCTCTTCATCGAAAGGTTAGAAGAGATGATTTCAGACGCTGGGGACCTTGAATTAATCTCAGATGTAGGTACAGTCACGGTTCTAAAAATAAAAGGGGCCGTTTTACAGTGGTACTTAGACTGAAAAGGTGATCACATTTTTTGTAAAAAGTAATGCATTTATTTTTTACTAATATTTTCAACTACCTGACTATCGGCGACTTATTCTAACTTGATTCAAGAACCAACTCCACAACTAGAACACAAACAGTTAATTTACCACTTAGGGAAAAGAAAACAATATCAATTTCAAAGTTTTAAATTTTAAGCCCTTTTAGGGAATTGAGCCTGGAACCTCTAGACCAGTGTTTCTTAAAATTTTGCCGTAGCCCTTTTAGGCCAAGGCACCGCTTCCAGCTCTTCATGAAAAACAAAAATTAAACAAATATCTATTATATTGTTAAGTATATACATCGTTCCAAATTTTAATAGCGCTTTAATGGTAAGACAAAATCTGTTTAAATGTGTTAATTATACCTACTATGATTACAAATGTTTTATGATTAAAAAACTAGGTGTTTTGTCACGTACAACCTGAATGGCTTAGCGTGCCCCTAGAGGTAGGCTACTCTTATCACAGTTCGAGAATGTGAAGCCACTTCAATTAAAACTAGGTGTATCGATTATGTGTATGACTTGTTGGGGACAAGCTGCCGTCACGTGACCGACCAAACTGTGAGCATCCGTATTTTTGTTGAATGAAGTTGTGCACATTCACAGTGGAGCCACTACATTCACAATGGAGGCACTACATTCACAGTGGAGCCACTACATTTACAATGGAGGCACTACAATTTACAGTTGAGCCACTACATTTACAATGGAGGCACTACATTCACAGTTGAGCCACTACATTCACAATGGAGGCACTACATATACTTCTCGTGAGGTTATGTCTACTCTTGTTACCTCATGCCCACACGTGTTCTCACAATTTCTGCGACTGCACATATTTCGTGAGCCGTGAGTGGACAAGTCGTGCTGTTTTGTCGGTTTTCAGAATGGTGAAGATAGTCAATTATGGAGGAAATACTTATTGAAAAAGTGAGTACTCAAGCTTATCTTTACGATGCCAAGTCACGAGATTATTTAAAAACGATTTAAGAACTTAAATCCGTCTTTCGCCAACCTAATGTACATTTTATATTAACTTGGATGTTCTTGAAATTCCTTAAAGAAATGATTAAAATCACCCTTTTCCTTCCTTTTTCAAATAGATTATATGCACTAACACCTTTTTACTATGCCACTATATTAGCCGCTAATACTGAAAAAAATATTTTTCAACCCCTCTTAAAATTCGGCAGAGGGGAGCACGAGTAATTTTACAGTTTTTATAGCATTATATTTTTTTGCCCAAAATAAATCGAATATTTCCCCAGTAGCAACATAGCATTTAGTTTTCTGCACACGCTAATATAAACCGATCTTGAGTATCTGTCAAGGGTGTCCTGAAATTTTGTCAAAGCATTTTAAATAAAGAGAAAAAGTTTTTACAAAATTCCAGTACACCCTTGACAGATATTCAAGATCGGTTGATATTAGCGTGTGCAGAAAACTAAATGCTATGTTGCTACTGGGGAAATATTTGATTTATTTTGGCCAAAAGATTTCAATTCTATAAAAACTGTAAAAATACTTGTGCTCCTTTCTGCCGCACCCTAACAACTTTCCTTTTTAGATGACAAAAAAAAATCTGAAAAGTGAAAACGAAACGAAAGCGCATGTAGTGAATCCATACAGCACGTCGCGTCTTATCTTTATTATGTGCGTTCACATGAGCTCGTCTGACGTGATGGCAGTGTGTGTGTGTGTGTGTGTGTGTGTGTGTGTGTGTGTGTGTGTGTGTGTGTGTGTGTGTGTGTACACAG
>CABFOV010000092.1:50063-72580 GCA_902141375.1 Timema poppense
AACACTTTAAAATAATATAATATAAACTTATAAATTTAAGTCTAGTGTGAAGTTAAGGCAGAAAAGGACAGATTAGATATATGTTAGAATATATACTGCGTACCTGTCCGGGCTATACGCATACTTTAATTACGCTAATGGAGTAGACATCAGAAAGGTAGCGTTTTAGAGGAAATATGTCCACATTTTCATGGAAGGAGAGTGGAAAACCATTTTGGTAAATTCACCCTAGAACATCCTACCAAAATTGGGGCCCCGGCAATACAGTCTAACAGAAGAGTTCATTCAACCACCAATGCGAGTTGTTAAATACATAAATACAGCCACTCTAACATATAGGTTAAAGTTTGTTTGCTTCATTTTTATCGAGTTTTACTTCAATTGTCGCGGTTCAGAAATAGGTACAAGGCTCCATAGTAAGATTATGGTTGGAAGAAACATTTTGAAAATACGAGAAATACATATTTTTTACTGTCAACATCCTATAAATTATTAGTATTAGTTTATAGACATTGATACTATCTAAAAAATACATCTGAGGATCCCGTGACCTGACGTATGTATACACAAAGATAGTTTTAATAACTTTTGTAACTGTAATAAACTGTCATTTCTACCAGAAACTTATTTTATATCTAGCGTTCTAAAATCAAATATGTGGATATTTGTTGTTATGAACAATATATATTCTTAATTCTATGATTATTTGTGTGGTTTTCAGAGTGTTAAAGCTGTCATTCTAAGATAAATATTGCAATATGAACATTTGTACCTTAAATAAAGCATCAAGATATGCCTTAAGGGTGCTACTTGGGAGAGGACTGAGAAGTGTTGCAGACATTTAGAAATCACATATTTATTAAGTGTCTTGATATGTTTAATATTGTTTTCACCAAAATACAGAGAAAATTTTCATCAGTTAAAAAATTTAAATATAAAGTTAAAAGTGTCTAAAAATGTGTGATAGCTTACATAAAACCTTATAAAACAATCCCAAATTATCTTATAATGTTATGTCGTGACCCTATAAAAACGTAACTTTATTTGACAGAGGAAGGTCAGATCTACTTTTATAACCTTTTGCTTTAATTTCAAAAGTGTACTTTTTTTTGCGTAAAGCGCCGTTGAATTATTTATTTAAACTTTAAACTCAAAATTTAATATTTTTATCTGGTCAGAAAGCTGATGATAAGTTTCTCCAACGTTTTGTTGGAAACGACATAAGAAATATCAAACAACTTCTTAAATAACGTGGGATTCCTTAATTTCTGCAACTCGCCTCAGTGCTAACCATGTAGCACCGTTAAGTCAGAATGTACACCCTGTTTACCCTGAAAGGTAGTGGTTCAAATTTTACGAATTACACAATTACTATCTTATAAGCTATACCAAAGTGGAAAAGTGCAGAGAAAGCTTGCTACCTTACAGGTTAGACGAAGGGTTGCTTATTATTAATTTTGGCGTGAGGATCTCAATCTGAGTGATTAGAAGCTAGAATTTATTTGTTATTTTATGCTTTATTTGTTTCATTTCCCTTAAAATGAACAGTATTGCATTTTTTTATGGATCATTGTTTTTTAAGTGTTAATTTCCTCTTAAATCACATACAGGGAGGAAATAAAAACAGTAAAACAGTAATGACCACCAAAAAATTACTGAAAACTTACGTGTCAAACAAAGAACAATTTTTTAATGTCTACAAATGAGTGTTTCGTTAAAAAAATACTAATAATAAAACAAACTAATTAAAAGTGCTTCTGATTTTCTACCTAACAAGAAAAACATATTTGTAAGGTATTTAAAAATTCAATTACAACTTCTGTTACAACTAATTACTTCTACTGATGAATAAGTTCCGAAAGATAGTCTCCCGACCAATGTACGGGAGGTTTTTTTTTTAATCAACCAAAAGGTTAAGCAAGCAATCACGGGACATGATTGATAGCTGCCCACCGTCTTGAAAGATGATGCCCGAGGCGGGGCCATTATATATTTATAGTAACTGTCTCGGTTAGACCAGGGCGAAAGCGACTGGGTCCGGTAAATCCCTTACGTCGTAACCACTCTACAGCGCTAGAGTAGTTTCTCCGAAATACGTCTTTCCTGGTGATATCGTGTTATAACCTTTTTCGATACTCCGTTCATTCTGTAAACGAGAATAATTGTTTCAGTTCCGTCCTTGGAAGGGATTAGTTAGGGACGCCAACTACAGAGCCAAAAAGGACCGAGATTCTATTCTGAGTGTGGCCTGAAATAAGTATGTAATTTATGTTACTCAGATGCTTAAATTGTACTTAATAGATTTGGGTATGTGGTATTAAGTTCGCTACCCTAGGTTGTCAGTTTGTAAGTCGTGTTCAGATAAAGTTCTGTTTCAAAATTTCACTGTAAATATATCAAAAAATAAAATTTGTCTACTTTTTATTTTAGAGGTAAGTTTAATACGAGGGCTATCAGCGACTTTGTCCGAGGGGGTGAGGATGAGGAGATAAGATTAGAGGAATTATATCCAGAATGATCATGGAAGCCGCTGCTGAAAACTCATATTAAGAGCATCCGAACGGGAATAAAACCTTTGTCTCACAGTTTAAAACGGCTAAATACTATGAGAATCGATCATTTAATCTTACCCACTTCGGTAGCCGCATGGTCTAAATCGTCACACTCGCAATAGACTAGACTGCCGATGACAGGGAGATCAGGGTTCGAATACCGGTCGAGTGTACTGAAGGTATTTTTTTCCAAAATAGTTTTTTACTCTCTATTCGCGTAAATGCGCGTGCACTTCCTCTAAATAGAAGCTTCGTCTTCACTAACACTTTAGCGTAATGAGTACGTATGTGTATAATCCGAACAAGGCAGTAAGACGCGGGGACAAAAAAATATAATCTTTTTACTAATTTTATGAACCAAGCAAAGTATTCCTTTTTTTACTCTCACCGAATTTAAAACGCTTAGCAAAAATATAAATAAGAGTCTGCAAAATATTATAAGTATATCATTAAATTATATCATAGTTTATTCAAGCCATCATGTATTGTCAACTTCAAAGTGACTAGATTGTTACACCCTTTAGCCATGTTCATTACACATTTCTTGTACGTATCTTGAATAAAATCACCAATCATTAAAATATATTTATTGGATACCTCAGGCAAATGATATCAAGTTTAGTAAAAAGTGAGATATTTATTTGACGTGTTTAATTTATTGTGAGTGGGACCACAAAACTAACTATATACTTCATTTAGAAGACTTCTCTTCTCAAACACGATTGACCCATATTCTCGACCACAACAAAAACACAGGAAATAATTCTACCTGTCGACATGAAAAAACATACATCTTCAAAAGGTTACTTAGACATGAATATTCATTATGATAATTACTAGTTTTTTGAACTAAAATTGTTGGCTACAAAACGTTAAAAATATAAACATAGTTCTAGAAACATATGGAGTAGGGATTGTTAGAGGTTGGGAAGGGGGGAGGGTGACTACAATTATCAGAGCCAACCACTTCTAGTTTATGTTTGTTTTTGAAACTCAAATTACGGTGTCAATCAACGACCCGTCTATTTCTGTCCCTAACAATGTTCTAGAAAGTGAAAAGGGTTATTAGTAGTTGTACACTCCGTCGCAAGAAATTCTAGAACATTTTATGCTTTACAGATACAACATAACACTTAAAGAGTCCGTATCACCCTTCAGATAACAACATCTAACGAAAAAGGAGCTACAGAGAATGTTCCTGATCGGCCAAAGAAATAACCTGACCAAATCAAGTGTTGCAGCCTTACTTAGCGTTTGATTTCATCAGTTGATTTTTGCTTCTTTTAAAGAACGCACGCATCATTCCTCATAATTTATCAAAACACCAACAATTTTGGATCACGCTAACAGCATAGTTATCTATTAATTTAAGAACAAGAAAAGTGCAGCAAAAAAAAATTGCTATTGAAACGAAAAAAATGCAGTCATATGATAATAAGAGAAGTGAATAGGGATGACTTTCGCAATTATTTGTGAATGGACTAAGAGAGTTTAAGTGCCTTGCTAAATCTAGTGAGTCCATTGATAACAAAACAAAATACCATCATGAGAGAAGCAGTTAACTTAGGATAGGCCGATTTTTGTCTGAAGAATAGTTTTTGAAAATTTAAACCTATTTCTTTGCGGCAAACATGATATCATTTCCCCAAATTACTAGTGTTATTTATAGGTATTTCTAGTATATATCAATCAAAGTAAAGTTAAAGTAAAGTTACGGACTCCTGTGCTGGGGGCCCGGGGTTCAATGCTCGGCTCCAGCACAGATGCATTTGATTGCCAAACCCTTCCTTCACCTCTGACAAGACGTGTATTAATCACAACTTGTGAATGTGAGGAATGCCAGGCCTCCACCTCCACCGTGGTTCGGATTCCACGTTAAACTATAGGTCCTCCATTTCATCTCACAATCACCCTACCATTACACATTAGCGCCAGTGCGTATAACCCGAACGGGTAGTAAGACGCGGTGCTAATAATAATATAATTCATAAAAACAGCTGCATTACTTGACTTATGAATTCATGAAGGTAGATCAAGTAGCTTTTCTAGCTGTCAGATATATTTCTTCTTTAAAAAAATTGAACTCTTAGGTAGTAGGAATAATTATTCAAAAGGCTACTAAAATCGAACCAACGTTTCCTAGGCCTGTATCAAGCCTCCCCGAGAATTTGGCCCAATTAAACGAATATAACATAAAATGGCAAAGTTGTGTTTGCTTTGGACCATCCAAAAAGGTCCGGGCGGGTGAAGGGTGTGAAGATTAAAATAAAAGATGATGGAATGTGAACAGACCATCAATATCTGGAGTGTAAGCCTGAGTAAGTTTTAAGAATGAAAGTAGAGAAAGAGAGAGACGGAGAGATAGAGGAATGTAAACGTTTCCCCATTACAGTAGAAACGACTTGATATACATTATAATATTTATGGTGAGGCACGTGAGGAATTTCGCGCTCAGTCGGGATATGACGTCACGAGGACGTATAAACAAACTGTATGCCTCCCACGGTACAAGGCGTCGGGACGCCTCGGCCCTCACATACCTCGGTAGATACTTTGTTGGTGAATGCTGCGTGGGCGTCCGTATTGGCTTTAGAAAGAACAACGGTCACTAAGTTTGGTCAGTTCATGTGTGTCATTGGTTAATAAACTACACTGATTCAACACACAAGTCATGACATAGTAATTAAAAACATGGACCTCATTGACAAGCATATTATCATAATCTAGTATTTCCAAATATCATAATCAACATATTAAGATACTTACAGATGTCATAATCAACATAAGATATTTCAAAATGTCATAATCGACAATACAAGGTAATTCCAGATATCATAATCAACACAATAAGGTGCTTTCAGATTTAATAATCAACATATTAAGATACAAATGTGCTAATAAACACAATAAGGGACATATATGTCATTATCAACATAAGATATTTCCAGATGTCATAATCAACATAGGATGCTTCGAGACCAATAAAATATTGTATTTTACTGTATATAGAAGATTTTTAACTAGAGGCATAGTTTTTTCCCTATTTCCTATCCATATAAAAGTTTGTGTATTTCAATTGAGATTCCTTCTCTTGAATAAAAGAGTTTTAAGTCGCTAAAAGCTAGCATTAAACATAAGTTTGCTCAATGTGTAAGACCGTATAATAAAACAAAATAATGAATTATAAGTTTAGTCACGTGAGAAGTGAGGAGAAACAATTTATCTCAATAAAATCAACATTTTATTTTACGACAATGTGATCAAAGGTTTATCTGAAATGATGATAGATGTCTGCATTTTATTTGAACAAAATATACATCCTCAAATTTTACTTTATTTTAAAGCTGTTTTTCTTGAATCCAATGGAGCTTCATATTAAAAAATATATTATTAGATACATCAACATTACTGCTAGTATATTTAAGAGAGTAACTCATATGTTTGAAAATAATCTAATGACACGGCGATGTTCTCCTAGCCAACAAAAATGTATCTAGCGATATTACATGATAAAAGTGTTTCAGTGTTAGATGTCTCCTCTGACCAAGCAAAACCGCAGGAAGACGAAGCGCACTTGTAAAGCCCTCCCCCCTCTAAAGTCTCAACGCCCACCGAGTCAAGCCGACGCGACGCTGACAGACGGGTTGAACAACGTTACTAGGCGTCCCACCTGTCAGTCGGCGTTTGCCACTGGAGCGCTTCAATCGTTAGGGAGCGAATAAAATAGAAACTCAAGTAAACATATCCAAGCAAAGATAAAGTGGTCACGCGGCCTACTTTTACCTCATCTTACTGACCGTCCAGACTATCTGCATACTTACATTATGTTTGTATTTTATTTTCACTGAGGTTGTGTAAGAACAGTATTCGCCCTATACACTGTCTATGCAATCAAATAATGTATAGCATGCATAGTACTTTTCAGACATTAAACTACATTTGGATCTACCTGGTGGACATTTCTGAAAGATGAGATTCTTGGTAAACGATAGTCAGTGTTGATAAGTAAGTATTTCGTCTATGTTCTATATATATTATATAAATGGTTATTTTTTCCATTATTAATTTACTTATATATATATATAAAATATATTATTATTACATTATTATTTCCAGGCGTTCTATATATCCTTTTAAAGCTGTAAAAAGAAATGTTCGTGCTACAGAAATAAATTTAACCACCTAACACATGTAAATGAACCAATAACACAGAAAATCACTTTGGTGTAATAGTTTGCTTGTATTTACTCGATTTGGAAAACACTTTTTAACTAAAAAATGCGATATACCTTCTGGTTTAGTATTCTGTGTGGGGTACATCAGAACACTTGAAAGATAGCTAACACACACATTCAAAAATTACTTCCGGCCTTTAACTCAAGGTCAATGCAATTTCCAAGTGCACTAGGCTTCCAAGGGCTCTTTAACGGACTATTCAGACGTGGCCGGAGTTCCCCTTCCCGATAGGATTTTACGCATATATATTAATTACGCTAACGTGTTAGGGATAAGGAAGGTGGAATTTAAAATCTTACTGGATTTCACGTAGAGGATATGATAAAAATATAGTTTTACACACAGTACTAAACTACTATCCTATAAATTATCAGTATTTATAAATAAACTTAAGGTAATATTAGCTCAACCTATGAAAAAATAGGAGGAAGGGGGGTGGGGATTAAAACCAATTTATTGCTCAGATGCATGAAACTCTTACAATTTTCAGACTCCTGGATATGTGTATGTTAAGAACATCTTCACTGAGCTTATCTGGTTGTCATAGCAACTGGACAAACAATTACTACCACTGGTAGTTGGACAGCTACAATACTTAAGGTAAACATGAGCTAAATAAAAATATTTTATAACATTTGTTGGATCATTAATGTAATCTTAGGTTAAACACACAACCTGAATCTATGATAACTACAGTTCTAAGATAATATAAATATACTTAAAATGTAAAAATATAAAGAAAATATGTCAAGAAATTTTATATTAAATTTTAAATCTAGGAATCACTTATAAATGTTGAGAGAAATCTATTAAAAACGCAAATATAATAAAATATATGTTGTTTTCAAATAAACTAAAATTTATTATACACCTGTTTGAATTAAAATATTTAAATAAAAAATGTATATATTGAGACATTAAGAATAAATTATTGGGAATTTAACAATGGCTCAGATCATGACAATGAATGTTGACAAAAGTTAAATAAGTACTCATTAAACTTGTTAATATTATTATGTAGAAAAAATAGCTTTGATGATGGTAGTTCAGATTTCGTAAAATAATTTAGAGTAAAATGTGTTCTTGGATGAATTGAAATAGGGAGGGATATAGCTCAGATAAAAATAGAAACATCTCACCCATTGAATTGGTCTTTTGTTATCTTGTAGAAAATTATTTAAAATGAAAATCTTCATAATACAGTTGATATTTAAGAAAGTTCTTCACAAAATTTCCAAGTCCTCGTTGGGATCCAGGGTTAGCGGTTGACACATTCAATTCCTACTTTAATATCATTTTTATTTTGAATCTTATGTTAAAATTGACAAATGTGGATGCATGACATCTTTAAAACGAAGCCAAAACAAAGATAACCTCGATCAAAATTCGAATTGGGCCAGCTCACTTCCGCCGGAGACAATTCCAAAATGTTCCATACTGGAGTTAAAGAAGTTAGCTCTTACCAAAATAAATACAACTCCCGAAAAAGTTGATTTAAACTGATGATATTAAAACGGAGAGGTAAGAAATAATAATGGAAAAGCGAAATTAAATTTTATTTTTAAATTGACGGATCACGAAATTTGAATCTTGCAGTGTTTAGATGTCAACAACATTCCCTTTCTCTTGATGGGTCTATATCTTCTCTATCATACTCTAGTTCTCCTGATTGCCACTAGAAGCACCAGCTTTTACACAACAAAGACAATGAATGGCCTCCGTACGCGAAACTCTCTTTGTAAATATGGTCCATCTCGAAGAAAATTGAAAGGATCAATTAAACCACACTGGTAAGTGTCCAATATATTAACTCTCATTGTTTATTTATATATTTCCATGTCCTATTCAATCAGTGGAGCATTCAGATGCCATGTTTGTTTTTATAAAATAAACTTTATGGAAATTCGGCATTCTCGGATAACTTTCCAAGCTCCATGAGCTTGTATTTGAATAATGTTTACGCTTAAAAATACTAGAAAAGTATTAAGTAACCAGGAGTAGGGTTTGTTATGTCACAAGGGAAAGTATAAAAACCTTTTATTAAAATCAGCCCTCAGTAGACTCTAACGCAAGATTTACACTAATCGGGTAGGTGTAAGGAAGGTAGAATTTATAGTAAATGTAGCCGCGTCTCAGTGTAGTGATATTGAAAATTAATTGAGTCTGAAAAAAATGTATTATGACAGGTCAGAAATCAGAATTAGTAGACTCGACCTCTTTGTCACTACTAAGCCAGACTAACACCTTAGTACGTGTTCCCGCCGATGCGTGCAACGTAGTCCAAGGTGTCAGGCTCACAAGATACTGAATTTACGATGACAGAGAAGTAAGGTTTCGAATCTTGGCCGGGTGTATTGAACATAACTTATTCTAAATGATTTTCCATGTAAATGCAGCTACATTAACTCTGGATTCTACCTTAGATATTTATACCCTATAGTGTAAATTTGATAATATTTCAGAAGGGTGGCAAGACGTGGTTCATATATAAAAAAAGACGCTGTTCACTTTTTATCGGTGAATGTTGCGACACACTGTATTATCGTAAGCACAGGATAAGACGAGGAACTAGACGTACAGAGGGAAGCTTGTTCCCGTTTCTGTGACGTACTCTTCCATCAGGACGTCCCACGGACGTCAAAATCTCACGTTACACCTTGTATAAAGAGATGAGCACATAAAAACACAGCAGACTGGCTTCAGACGTACTCATCTCACTCACGCGCACACGTCGTAGCGCTGCGCTTCTCACATGTTCGTTTTATAATCATTTTCATGTGGATGCTGCTTATTAAAAAAAAAGTAAAAAAAATTAGGAACACAACATATTTTCTTATCTTATTTCTCCAATCACTATAAGTCATTTCCCGTTTAACTTCAGGAATTAAAAAAAAACTATCGTAACTGATCAAATTAGAAATGGAATGTTGTCCGAGCACGATTGGATTTCTACAGATTACTTACCATCTGATTAACCAAGTTAGTGATTTTATGTTGTTTTTTTAATATGACGTTGAAAACCATTAAGAGTTCCACGGATGTTGTGTGAATGTAAATTCACCACCAGTTGCAACTGTAGGTAATTTTAGATAATATTCAATTGTGGATTAAATAAACATAGCACATTAGTTTATTGATATTACTATAATATATTTTTTCGTTTACTTTGGGCGGTCAGCGTGTTGATTTTCTAAACAACACTTGATTTACAATCCATTATTATCTAGGGTAATATAGTTAGTTACTTAATAAATGTCAAACAAGGCTAGTACCGGGAATATTTAAATAAAAGGAAGAACAGATACCCATTTATTAAATAAGTTTGAACCAAGGTAATACGAACCGATAATAAACCAATATCCACTTGGTCCCAGGGACAAGCACTCAGCATTTAAAAAACTCCTTTTGTGTACAATTTATTTAAACCTCCATCGCTTGAGTACAGTCTAATTTTAATAAAAAGATACCAGCCTCGGTGGCGTATATAGCTGACGCGTTAGTCGTGTTGAGTTAAACTGCCAAGGACGGGGAGATCGAGGTTCGAATCTCGGTTGAGTGAACTGAGGTGATGTTTCCTAAATGGTTTTCCACTCTCCCTCCATTCAAATGCGGGTTCACTTCCTTTAAATTAAACCTTCCCAATTCCTGGACCATTTGCGTAATTAGTACTTAAGCGTATAGCTCAAACGGGTAGTTAGACGCGGTGTTAAATAAATTAAATAAATAAGAAGAGCCTTTTAGAATTTTTATTTGCTGTCGATGTTATAGCAATTGTCTATATTAACAGTGTTTTTTATACATTATAATATTTATCAAGAGTGACATCTGCAGATCACATGACTTTACGTATGAATACATAGAAGTATGTCTAATAATTTTTTTTAGCTGTCAGATAAAATTCTATACCGACCGAGCTCCCGACTCCATTAGCAATTATAGTGCCACAATTTATGAATAGAGGGTGTCATGTGGTAAGCACAAGGAACACTTCAGCCTTTAATCTCACTTTTCTAGAACAGGGCTGCTACTTATTTATTCAAGTAGTTCCTCATTTGTCTTCACGATAATGAGTTTAACCCTGTTCCAGAATCACTGCTTCACAAAAAAAAAAAAAAATCTGTAAGCGCCGGGGATCGAACATGGGAACTCTGTATCTGTAGTCAGAAATTGTGATTTTTTTTAGCACCACGTCTTACTACTCGTTCGGGCTATACGCTTATGAACTAATTACTCTAAGGGTTTTAGTGATTAGGAAGGTTATGTTTAAAGTAAAAGTAACCAAACTTGCGTGGAGGGAGAGTATAAAACCATTTTTGAAAGCCACCATCAGTATACCCGACCGATATTTGAACTTCAATCTCCCAGTCATCAGCAGTCTAGTCTACTGCAAGAGTAGCGCCTTAGACTATGCGGCCACCGAGGCAGGTCTGACGTTTTTGTCAGGTAAACTTCTTCTTATGAAAATTTGACTGCGGATTAAGGTTATTCATTGTTTCTATTGAGAAGTTTGTAAAAAGGAGTGTGTTGCCAATAGGGATGTGGTATGGAAAGAAAAATATTGATGGCGTAGAAGTATTGAAAGGAATCGATATTAGTAAAGTAGCGATACTTTTTTCACATCCTAGTTTGCCAGTTTGATTTGTGAAGCATCTAATAAGGCAACCGTATCGATACTCCGCAGTTCCGTAGTTAGGCTGACGCGATACTAGTTTAGTAGACGCGATACTAGTTTAGTAGCCGCGCCTCCATCTTGGGACAAATATCATTTCAACATAGCGAACACGTTGATGGGCGCAGGTAGTAATTATCAGATCACATACCATGAATAGCAGCCATCATAAGAGATACCAGGTTTTTTCTTAGATCTACGACCACGATCGATGCCCTGAAATACCGGGTTACGCCCTGTGCTTCAGGTCGCCAGGGAGCCCATGTTTTGGGAGTCTGATTGGATCCTCTGGGTGAGATTCAGGATTGTATAACCTGAATCGCGACAGGGTCGAGTGTAAAATCCTATAGAATCGATTTTCAAACAGTCTTATATAAATAAGAACAGTTCAAAATAAATAAACATTTATTTATTTACTATCGCATCTTACTACCCGTTCTGGTTATACGCTTAAGTACTATTTAAACGAATGTATTAAGAATTGGGGAGGTTGAATTTAGAGGAAGTGAGCCCGCATTTGCGTGGAGGGAGAGTGGAAAACCATTTAGGAACACCCGTCCTCCCCAAGTTCACTCGACCAAGATTCGAACCTTGATCTCCCGGTCCTCTGCAGTCAAGTTCAATACGAAACTAGCACGTTAGCTAACTACGCCACCGAGGCGGGTAATGATAAATAAACACAACAACCATTAAAAGATAAACATATTTTACAGTAATATAACCTGGACGCATTTATTTTTATAAACTATGAAAAAAGCCGCATATTTGGTTTTAAGGTGGCAGGTAGGTCAGGGTTAGAATCTCGGTTGTATATACTGAGGTGTTTTTTATATAATTAGTTTACCACTATCACTCTACCCTATTCATCCTTAATCTATTAGTGCGAATACCTGGATATCTCCCAAGGATAGTAAGACGCAATTAGATAGTAAAATATCAAAAATTTCAAAATATATAATCTAATAAATAATGTTTAGCATATTATACTAATTAGAGATATTTTGCGAGTGTACTGATATTAAAATTGATTTATTTACCAAATTAAACGTGAACAATGAATTTAAAAAATATTAAAGTCCAAAAAATTTGGTGATATTGATACGTTACACATCATGAAATAATTGTCGACAAATGTTGTGTGTGTTTGAATGTCAAATAATATATTAAAATTATTACCTTTATTAGGTTTTTATATGTGAAACCCACCCTTTGAGGAGTCCATCTAAAGTTTATTCAGCGTAGGAATTGTTTTCTGAAAGGCCCTTTTCCTTACCAGAAATATAATATATAGTAGGATATTAGTAGGAAAAAAGACCTTCCAGGAAGTAATTCCAATCGTGAATGGAGTATACGTCCACGCATTCAATACATATAATCTAAAACAGAATATCCTCTACGGAGCTATTAGTACATCCGGGACTCTTTGAAGACTGGTGTCGAGTGAGCAGTTTTCTGTCGAATAGATTCAATAGAACGAGTATGTTAAACATGAATTATTCTATGAAACCACAAGATAGTATTGTATTCAACAGCACGATACAATTTACAGTATGGTAAATAATTCATATTATGGTCAAGGTTGTGAGAGTACATACTTCAAAGTAAAAAAAGAGGGATGCATTCCCGCCACCTAGTTCAGTTCAGGATGCTAGAAAATGAATGAGGGGAACATATAAAAAGGTACGATAGTAAAGGGGTGATGATTAAGAAAAGTATTCACAATACAATCTAAAAAAAAAATAATCTCGGAAGCAACTTGAACCCTGCCCAAATAATGCATGCCCTTTATTCAGCGAAGCTATAAATAAAATGTCTGTGTTAAAGATTGAAACGACCAAGAAGGCCGCTTTAAGTATAGGATCCTGAAGGAGGTATTTGATGTCTGTTTACGGTCAATATTGACATAAGACCCTAAAGTAAAGTAATTGGGCATAACTTTCCGATAAAAATGTAGACCCCTTAACATTTTACAGATTCTCTGTAGCTCCTAAGAGCCCGTCTCACCCCATGGATTGCATCTATCTTATGTAGAAAACACATCTCAAAAACAAACGTTGCATCACAACGTGGTTTAATGTGTGTGTTTTTTATTTTAGAATATACACCACGATTGAAAATTAATAACTATTTTAAAATTGAAAAACCATCAAACTGTTACCAATGTTTATGTTGTAAAGTGAAGAATGCAGAAAACCACACTTGGATACGTTTTCTGGTTAGAGTGTAATATGGTGTTTAATAGCTTGATTAATTGGCAGAGAGATAAACTTTTAAGGCTTAAGGGTGCCACCTACCTGAGGGTGAAAATCTTCACATTGAAATGTATCTTGGGAGAATGGAAACTTTGACGCTTCAGAATCACAAAAAAGAATTCTCAGTGTTTTATATTGGGTTCATAAAAATTAATAACCGCAATTATTTAAGAAAGTTTAAAAGCGGGCATGTAAAACATACGGCCCGTGGGTTACATATGTCCCGATCCATGATTCTGAATGGTCCACAGACGTTATGATGAACCAACATACACTGTCGGCAGATTCTTCCTTTGTATACACATTTTAAGAAATAATCAATTTAGGATTTGAAAAATGAGTATTATTTTGGAAAATTTAACAAGAATATAGGTGTTCCAAATTTGTACCCTTTACTAACCAGAAATCTATTCCAATAAAATTGTTAAATTTTTGCCAAAAAAATTATAGACACTGTTAGGAAGTATACATATGTGTGTAAACAGATTTTTTCTTTTATGAAAATAAACAAACACCAGATAAATCACGGTTTTACGGGAACAAATTTGTCGTCAATTATGAAAGTTACCTCAACACAATATTTAAGGGCTTATACACTCTTGCTGTAAATATAAAGTTTCATATTTTTGGTTAAAGAAAGAGGGTAGGTCTTAGAAGTCTATAAAATTTTCTTTTTTTCGTTTTGTTTAGTATGGACCATAAAATTTATATTTTTTATTTGAGATACGGATAATACTTTTTTTTTTAACGCAGGAATTTTCAATTTTCAATGTGATCTTGGTGATTAAGAGAGTTTTACACGCCTGCCCTACTGGATACCAGTGCTGGCGAACATATATCTTGCGAGAATGTTTTCCTGATACGCGGTATTCACTACTGTCCAAAGTTTTAATTTGCCCTGACGAGTTTTTTTTTAAATTTATTACAAAATTATATTCACCTCTTTACTATGTTCCCAATAGTTAATTTTTTCACCTGAATTAAGAAATATAATCATAAATTACATGATTTTTGTTTAGCACCGCTTTTAATTACCCGTTACATGCTAAATGACATGTTGTTTCTAAAATGTTAGTATTTGTGACAGGTTTCTTAAAATTGCTTTAAACTATTGAGCTGGTTTTTCTGTGACACTTTTTAACAATAACGATTTATAACTTGTAAATCGATATTTTACCTCCCAGATGCAAGCAAACCAAATTATATTAGCTTTACATCTATACAGCATGCCCACCAATGCGAGTTTTGTCAAATTATTTCTAAAATTGGCGTGAGTGTGAAGTTCATGGGAGTTCCTTTATCAACGTAGCTCGCAGAAATAAAATCTTAAAACTAGTTTATAACTTTTCCTTATATCTATACAAAATTTTATATAAGATATAATTTACCATGTATATCATTCACAAGTTTATTAAATATGATTGTATAAACCTGTATTAAACTTCACGTGCATGCTATAGTTTAAATAACTGAGCACTAGTATAGTATCCAGCATCGAATCCCGTCCAGATGTTTAGCTGAAATATTTAAAAAAAAATTCTCAAAGAGAATGAAAGTGCAATTCCTCCCAATTGTACCGTACTAATCCTTACTCCATTAGCGTAATTTAAATCCGTATAGAACCAGACGGGTAGTAAAAAGCGCAAAAATAAATAAAATATTTTCATACTAAATTCAATGCTGCAATTGTATGGCTATTTTCAAGGCGCTTTAGGAATTATTTACACTTGTGTACGAGACGAATAATTACATCACGAATCACTCTTGAGATATGAATAATTCAGCCAGAAGTTGATCTTTCTTTCACCTCTTCTCATAAAAATGTATAACGACCCATATTTGCCGCTATAGATACAGAAACAAAAGACACCGTTCCTAGAACTTGAAAGGATTAACTAGTGAGCGATTCGTCTTGGTTATTAAGCGGGAAATTAAGTATTTTTAGAGAGAAAACGGTAGAGGCGTTCGCATTAGCAGTTGCTGCTGTCAACACTTCCTCCAGTACTCCGAGTAATCAATATTATGACCCATAAAATATAATTAGGTAGGACTAATTTAGCCGCGTTGTATAAAAGCCAAGGCGTCACTCTCTTGTTAGACTAGACTTCCAATGATAGGGAGACGGTTCAAATCCTGGTCAGGTGTACTGAAGGTGGATTTTACAAAATGGTTTCCCACTATACCTCCACGATAATTTGGATACACTTCCTCGGAATTCAACAATACACATCCCTAACTATTTAGCGTAATTTTTACTGAGGAAATGTACAAGCATTTTCATGGAGGGAGTTTGGAAAACCGTTCGGGAAACGCCATCCTCAGTACAACTGGCCAGGATACAAACCACGACCTTCTCATCACCGGTTAACCAACTCAAATGAGCTTGACACTTATATCGTGAGCCTACCAGTTCGGTTAGTTTATATTCAAATCAGAGACTGTATATTTATAGTCAAACAACAAAATAGGTTATAATATGTTCCCGCACCGGTGGACACGGGGGCTAACGCGTAAACCTCATCTGGTCTGGTTTGCCGGTGACGGTAAGTTTGGAGTTAAAATCCATACTGGTGCACCGAGGTTGTTTTTCTCTAGGTAGTTATCCACTCTTCATCCACGCTTAATACGGATACATTTTTTTATAGCACCGCGTATTACTACCCGTTCGGGCTATACGCTTAATTACTAATTATGCTAAAGGATTAGGAATAGGGAAGGTTGAATATAGAAGAAGTGAACCCACATTTTCTTGGTGGGAGAGTGGAAAACTATTTAGGGAAATCCACCCCCAGTTCACCTGACTGAGATTCGAACCTTGATCTCCCCATCCTTGGCAGTCGAGCTCGACACGACTATCACGTTAGTTAACTACGTCATCGAGGCGGGTAGTGCGGATACAGTTCCTCCAAGTTATGAGTTCCTCATCCTTAAAATATTAGTGAATATGTTCAGATAGCTCGGACTGGTAGTAAGAAGCAGTGGGCAAACATAAAGGATTTTAAACTATGAATTTTCAGAACAAACAAATTATAGCTTCGCAAGACTTGAAAAAATAACTTAATTATTTGACAAACACAACACCTAGTTCTCTAACCGTTACTTCATCAATGTGAAAGATAAATCCCCAATCTCACCTATGATAAAACTGCGCAGCTGAAAAAGTTATAAGTAAATAATTAATCACCATCTAAACATGAAAAAAACAACAGGTAAACATATCACATAAATATGTTCATAATTATTATAATCAACTTTTAATAGGATTTCTAACAAGAGGGTAGATTTTATATAAAATTAGTATCAACATATGCTTCAACTATAAAATAAATGATTCACATATTTCATCAACATCAGGGCTAGCATTTCAGAAACAGGCGTGTCCAAACCGAAAACCATTACAATTCCAAAGCTCTATACTACACCTCGAACAAATGAACTAAATTCAGGGGGGGAGGAACCTCGATATCACGACCGGGATTACAACCTTGATATCTCCATCGTCAGAAGTCAGACTATTGCAAAAAGGACGCCTTAAGCCATTCGACCATCAAACTAGGTAGTAACGATGCTATAGTTTGATAAAATATATATAATGATCCTATCACAAGTGGCCTACGTAGTTTTCTACTTGGTACAATTACCATCGAATTTATTTATTGCTTACATTTTATTTTAATTATGATTTACACACCTTCAGATGTATATTTGTGATGATACAAAGTCATGTATATATCCTGATTGTTTATAGGAAGCCCACGTTCAACCACTAACATTGATTGAAAGTCACATTAAATAGGCATTTTAGAAATGTGTGCTATTTGATTAATTAATTAAAAAGTTCATCTAAAAAAGTTATCAAAAGCTTTCAATAATACTTCCTTATGGATTAATGTAGTTATCTAGACATTATTGTTAAAACGAGCTAAGAATTTAAATACTATTGTAATATTTTTCTTCTTTATTGTGACAACACAAGTTTCCAGTTTTAAAATAAAGGGCTTCCTGTGAAAGTCATACTTTAGTTTGAAAGCTCTATGAAGCCTTCAATTGTGTACGCCTGTGAATCATAACATAGACTTCCCGCCTCGTAGAACAACACCAAAGGTTGCCATACGATCAGGCTATCAAGATTCTAAAAGACTAAAATAGTATTTACTTTTCACCTAGCGTCTATCTTACCATTACACAAGTTAAATTGGTAGAAAACAAAAATAGTAGAATTTAATTTTGGATTGATTGATAATGCATTTCAGCCTACTCTATAGCGCTTCTGCATGATAGGTATAATTTTTGGAATGCATGAAAATTAGATTTATTATTTTCTATCCCAGTGACGAATTCTACTACTAGCCAAGAAAGGTTTCAGAACGTTTAAAGCATATTTTGGTTTATCCCAGTTAATTAAATCCCGAAAGAGTTAATTTGATGAACATAGTACCTGGTCGTTTAAGGATGAACAATATTGTCTGGAGTTAAACTTTATATACTTTGACCTGCACTATTTGACTACAAGTCTAAATAAACATAATTAACTTATTTAATACATAATCCTTACACTATCACACAAAACTAGCAGCACGGGTCGTACTATAGTTGTAGCAGAGAACATTTTAAATACAAGTATAGTTCAATACATGTTTTTAGGAAGCATTCAAGTACAAACTAGAGGCTATTTAATCCAGTATCCATTAAAAAATGGAGACGTGTAAATAAAACCCTTTGTCAATCTATTATTGAATTGCATACTATTTTATTTAACTTCATGAATTTAAATAATTCATTGTGAGCCACTTTATAAATTATTTATTTTTATCTCGTTAAGGTATTAAAGAAAGCTATGCAAGCAAAGGTTTTTTTTATATAATAAAAACTCTTTTGGTCAAAATGAATAAATTATTGCCACAGCAGATACGTTTGGGTATAATATTTTACATTATAGTAATCTTAAAAGCTCTTGATTTTTATTCATGAACACAGTAGAACTTGTACATAAACTTTTAAAATTGATATAATAAATACTGTTAAAATTCCGCCATGCACATAACAAATATTCAAGAAATTGTTTATAATTATATAATTAATGTCAACAATATGTGTGTGTATCAAAAGTTATCCTGTGACGACGCTCAATTGCTCATTCAATAGCTTTATTTCAATTTGTGACTTTTCTTAAAGCTTCTTAGGCCCTACCCATGTACATATTTTATTTATGGATGCATTGCGATTCATCAACTTACCCCTGAAACAAGAGATAGCGATAATTATTTCGGTTGTATCTCATACACTTTTCGGATTATGGACACACCCGAAAGGAGGGTCAAATTTAATATTTTAATCAAAGATTTATTTTTAATGACTAAATTGATGCTATAACCTTCTTTGGTGGCCAAATGGTCTAAGGAGTCACTCTCGCAATAGACTTGACTGCAGATGACAGGGAGATCAGAGTTCGAATACCGGTCGGGTGTACTAAGGGTGTTTTTTCCGAAATGGTTTTCCACTCTTTTTCCGTGCGAATACGGTTACACTTCCTCTGAATACAACCTTTCTCATCCCTAACACTTTAGCGTAATTAGTACAAATACGTATAACCTGAACAGGTAATAAAACACAATGCTAAAATTTGATGCTATGGGAAAACCACTATGATACATCACCATTAAGTCTATTGCGAAATAGAATCTTAGACCATGTGACCCAACGATGTTGGTCTAGATTGAATTAAAAGTGAGTATACATAAACGTTTTCTCTCCCCGGATGAAGGTTTTTTAAAAATATAAACCTTCCTTCTCACGTCTTTCTCTACCTCAACAATGTCCGCAACCCCCTGAATTCGTTCATGTAATAAAGTATTCATAGCCGCACGCAAGTGTCAACAAAACGTCCGTCCATCTATCTGTCCCCCCCGTTCACGTACACATACATACACACATTTAAAGTGTGAATGAAGTTGGTTTGGTCCGCTCCGGTATAATGTAGCAGAGAACTGTGCGTGGCGCGATGAGACAAGTAATAATACACTCTCTAAACTACTAGGGAGATATAAAGGAAAAGGAGGTATTGTCAAGACGAGCAGCCCCGGATACTTCAAGTGGGACGGCAAACAGGATTAGGAGCCATGGCTGAGAGACTGGAAACAGGAGTGGAAGGATCTCGTAATTTGTTTGAAAGGAAGTTTTCCACGCATCTCACGAGACTTGATGGGGGATAGGGAGTGTGCATACACACACATTCACATGCATTAACACGTACTCACATAGGGTGAGTATCAAGTAGTGGTTACATGTCTACAATATTATTAACTAAACTAAACACTACTCATTTAAATTTTAATACTGTTACATAATTTTATATTAAGTATATATAAACTTAATATTATATATATACACTTAATATTAAACTTAACTCTACTCATATCAATTTTAATACCTTTACATCGTTAATATATTTATAATTTATTCTTATTGAAGTATACTCCTAAGCCTAACTAATTTCGATTTGCTATAACATATTTTCCCCCATAATGACTAATTTAATCAATGTTTTAAATGTAATAAGATATTTCATATTCTAGTTTAACTAATACTTTTGTATACATGCAACCACTACTTGATATATATATTGGAAAAAAGAGGAAGGTTACATTACACACATTTTTCAGCACAACTTTAAAAAGCACATAAATACCATAAACAAATAGTTTATTTAAACTAAATATAAATATGACAGATAGGCCTACATATTTTAACCATTATAAAAAGTACATTAGAAAGGTTTCATTATTTTCGAACAAATGACGGAAATAAATCAATATAGTTCAAATTTTAATGTACCCTTGTTTTCCCTGTACTCTTTATTTAATAAATGTAGTTATATATATATTTTTTTTTAGGTATTTAATGTGCACTTTCTGAATCGATTGATTATATAAGAACTATACTTTAAAACGAGCTTAAATCTAGAATAGACACAACACCCAGCCCCATGATCGTTAATTTATCACCGTGAAAGGGGGAAACCCACATTTCACTCATGATAAATGTTAGGGTTTTGACGGGAATAGAACCCGGGATCTTTAACTCAGTATGCAGACTTGCTAATCGATTGAGCTAAGGTGTTGGATTATAGGAGCCTACAGGGTGTTCGTAAACTCGTAGCCCAAACTGCACATATAGTTTGTTTGAACCAAATGTAATACAAAATCCCTAAACATTTACATCTGAAAAACTATGCTAATACCATTAAATTGTATTCAAAGTTTCAGCGTACAGCGCCGGGAGAGCAAAGCTGTTTAAGCATGCGTGTACAACAAGTTGCATAGGATGACCGTTCAAGCCATACGCATTTTTATGCTTATGTGTTAAGGATTAGAAAGTTTGAATTTAGAGTAAGTGTACCTACATCTGCGTGGAGATATTAGAAAACCATCTAGTAAAAATCGCTAACAGTACTTCCGACCGCGGGAATCAAATCCCGATCTCCCCATCATCAGTAGACCAGTTTATTGCGAGAGTGGTGGCTTAGACCTATGTTCCACAAAACTCTTAAGTTCACAGTACGCTTAACAAGCCTAACATTTTTGCGGCACATTGTTTTGTATTAGGTACGAGCCGCGGCAGCAGAAAATGGATTACGCACCCGGTTCAAGGGAAGTACAATAAATCAGAATCAGAAAAGGTTTTACTAATTTTTTCCCGAAATTACTACAAATGTTTCAATGTTAAAAAAAAATTCTCTATGCTCGCTTATTTAGCATTGGCAAACTTTTTGTTCAAACCATCAGTAATTTGGGTAAACCATAACTATAGCTTTACGATAAGCTTTTGATTTTGTTAAATGTATTTAAAATATTAGTAAGTGTACAAGTAAGTAAGAAATGAGGACGACGCTCGTACCATCTTCATTCTGTTCTTATTGATCAGCGATGAGTGAATCTCTGGCATGGCCGCACGGCACACCTAATCCACCACCGAAGTACACCGTTTGTGGAACAATGCTCTAGACCATGCAGCCACAAACGAGAGTTTACTTATTAATAAATAAAACTAGAACTAAATTGATCCAGTGTCTATTTTCATAGTATATAATATGTATTAGGTTCAGAAGATTTTCACAACTAGGTGTTGTAAATCTGCGACGCAACAGAGTAGAGGTTCTTTCTCCACGTGATCCTACCAGTACAAGAGGAAGAGAGGGAGGGGGGAGGGGGGGGGGATCGAAATCTCACACGAAGGAGAAACCTCATATAAAACGCATACGAATATATACACACCTTGCATCAAAAGCTCATACGTAAAATAAAACTGCAAAACGTGGCAACATGAAAAATACATATTTATAAACAACCCCCTTACTCCTTAATTACAATAAAATAATAAACTACCTAGAACAATTCCTTTACTAAAGTTATTAGGTTTGATTAGGCTAGGTTAGGTTAGGTTAGGTTAGGTTAGGTTAGGTTAGGCGTTGAGATATGGGGCTCAGAGACTACAAGCAATGGTACGCTTGTGATGCACCTGCCTGGAGCGCTTCTGATATACTTTAAAGCAGGTACATAAATTCATCCTGTGGGGTTTCAGTACATAGTCGCAGGTGGGAAGGGGATGGTCGAACTAATCGCATCGTATCCACAAAAAAACTGTTTGCGTCCACTCTGTATAGTAGCTGAAGATAGTAGGAAAACGCGACGTGTGAAGAGTGCAACGTCGTGGACAGCTGTCAGAGCCACACTCTGAATGTGGTACCCTTGTCGCAAGGGTTGAATCGCTCCACATCCCTTCAGAAGGAGGGGGGGGGGGGGGGGGGGG
>CABFOV010000092.1:74910-96738 GCA_902141375.1 Timema poppense
GTCATGAAACGTCAAGATTCATCAAAATTGAGTTTGATTTTTTTGACGATCACAATACTTTCTTTACCTGTAAGATAGCGAGAAGGTAAAAATGAAACTGTGTGCTCTAGAGGTTTAGTTGTGATATCCTAGGTTCATTTGTTTTGTAAGTTAGGGCGATGCCCCCGTTAAGATCAACAGAAGATCCGCTAGAAGGACGCAGACTCGCAGTTGATGATGCACAATAGGTATCAATAAAATGCCCTCGTCCTTGGTGTAATTGAGACAAAGTGTTGTCGTGGTTTGGAGGCCAAGCTAGTTGGCACAGCCTCGCCAACACCGAGCTTGGTACGGTACAGTCCCTCATAGAACACTAAAAACACACTGCGATCTGATCCAATAAAAAAACATATCATGATGAGTTTCGTAGATTTTAGCACTCGAAACAAGGAGACACTTTTTTTTCATCACGTCTTGCTAACTTTTCAGACTATCCGCATGTTTATAATAATGGGCTAATGATGATGATGGTACAATTTAGAGAAAATTCATTAAAATTTGCGTGGAGAGAGAGCTATAAATAATCTACGAAAATGAAAAAATACCGCCAGGTACGCCCAACTAGAATTCAAGCTTCAATTTCCCATTATCGGTAATTCTGTTTACTACGAGAGTGACATCTTAGACCTGGGGTTCCCAAAATGTTTATACCCAAGAAGCTCTCGTATCAGAAAAGATACACACCTCATGAAAAGCCTTACATTAATAATATGAGCATTCAATAAAGACAGTTAAATTTAATTATGAAAGTATAAAACAAGCGAAAAATGCACATGTTCTGGTTGAATCATTGACAAATGTCCTTTATTCAGATTTGAAAAAATTGGCAATCCTAATTACTGATGCAAATATATAGTATGAAAAAACCCCACAAAATGTTCTAAAATTGCCTCACGGAGACTAAGATACCCATGGCGTTCCCTTCCACCCCACCTTAAAGACAACGAACGGTGTTGTGAAGACGAAGGCCCCTGAACATAGCCTTGCCCCAACCCCTCATCCCGCCAAGTCGCGCATACAGCAATAACTGAGGTGACGCCTTATTAAGACAATTGACACGAACTCAGTGTTGAAGCAATTGTCCACCATAATGATAGGTTACCCCGTCTGTCGAGAAGGGCTGGAGTGAACATGAGTTATTGGACGTTTCCATTTAATTCTCATTCCACTCGTTTGGTGAAACTGTGTTCACTTTTGTCCCGGCATCTCGCCGAGGGAATTCCCCTTTCCCTCCATCGCCCCTCTGTCGTGTAAAGTTCGTGATCATTTGAACAAGGAATTCGGGATGGACCGAAGTTATTTCTTTAATTTGTTTCAGTCTCTCGTGTTTTTTAAGACGCCCTTTTGACCCTTTGTCCTCGTAATCCTGTTATTGTTATATAGTGTTTTAACAACCGCGGGGATGAATGTGCGTTGATATGAAAGCTTCGGGTTCAATGGCTTTTAATTAAGCGTCGCCTGTATCGTATTCACTGGACACATAAAGGAAGTATTTTATGAGAGAGTTTTATTAACCAATTAGTTAACAGAAGACTTACAAAATGAATTAAACCAGCAAATCACATATAAAGTAAATTTGTTCAATGAAGGAGATTTTCTGTCAATGCATATAATTACTAGATCCACTCTCATGGATTTATAAGCCGTGGGGTTTATTTTATCTTTTACAATTTTGACAGAAGAAAGTTTAACATATTGACCTTTAGCTAAGCTTTGATACTTTACTACCTATATATATATATATATATATATAAGGTGGTAAAGTATCAAAACTTACCTAAAGGTCAATATGTTAAACTTTCTTTTTTCTTCTTGCCCCACATCAGAAGGCACGTGGAGTCAAGTTAGCGTCAAACTTGTCTAGTCTGATTTGCTTGTGGCGGAGAGGTTGGAATAATAGATTTTCAGCTGGATGTATGTATTGAGGTGTTTTTTCAAAATAATTTTCCTTGCATATGTGGCTACATTCACTATAAATCATATTATACTCATCGAAACCCCACTAAATACTCAGATTTCCCAGTAAGGGTAGTAAGACATAGTTTAAAAAAAAATCACAATGGCCAATTATTTATTTTAGTGAAATCATGATATTTACGTGTAATCAATAAAAAAAAATTCAATTAATAATTGGAAATTAAATACTCCCCAAATATAAGGAGGGTACGTTTGAAATGCTAACTACACAAATAAATGTAACTTTCCAAGCGTATCAGAAAGTTACAACTGAGCCAGCGAGTACAGCTGCTTGTAGTTTTGCTAAAGGCCACTAGAGCGTAGCAGCACCTAAGCTTTCATTTAACACTATGTTTATAGCCTAAGAATGTCATTTAAAATCAAATTGTTTATTAATAGGCCAGTCCTCTGAGAATAAGCAGCTTGAACGATTTTATCAAAATTAATAACATGAGAAAGGTGAGTTTTATGGACACAACCTAGAGTTCACCTGTGTGAAAGGGAAACAATGTGAACAATGTTTTATCCCAATATTTTATTGAGCCGGGTATAGACCCAAATACACTTGATTCAAGGAAAAGTGCGCTAACGTACCACCAACTCTTCTCGTATTTTAAACGTGACTTGTGTAACTTTTTATAACTAATGAAATTAAAGCTTAATTAAGATAAGTCATGCCTTTGATTCAGACGTCAGACGATTTCTGATGTCGGGCTCGCCAAAGAGTGCGCTGTCAATGGCGTTGAGGTTATGGTTTAAATCTCGCCCGGGCGCAATGCGGATGCAATTTAACATTAAGGATTTCTCCATCCTATTTCCACGTCATTTCGTGTGAATGTCCTTTCCTTTAAGATACCTTCCTCGTCCCTACCCCTTAAATTAACTACCAAACACCTCCTTCGGTGGCCACATGGTCTAAGGCGTCACTCTCAATAGACTAAACTGTTGATGACAGATATATCAGGGCGTTGAATATCCACCGGGTGTACTGAGAGTATCTTTTTCAAAATTACTTTAGACACACACACGCTCTCTCTCACTATCCACGCAAATGCAGGTACACTTTCTCTAAATTCAATCTTCACATCACTAACTTATTAGCGTAATTAGTACGTACGTGTATAACCTAAAAAAGCAGTAAGACGCAGCGCTAAAAAACAACAACTATTGAACCTTAAACCTTAAACGAAACAAAAATAAAATAGAAGCGATAACTATGTATGACTAAAATAGTCCCCCCAAGCAGTGGCGGATCTAGAAGGGGGCTTTTGGGACAATGGTCCCTTTTATCCGTCCCCACCCCCTCCCCTTCACAAAGTAAATAAACAAATATATTTAAACCAATACCTCTATGTTGTTAAGAGTGTCTAACTCTAATATGCAGGCAGCTACCATCTCCCTAGCCCTAGCTGCTACATGACCAAACCAATAATTATTTCAACATTTACTTTCTTTCGCAGCCAACCGAATGATTTAGAACTAAAAATTTTCCAGTAATTAGATTACTAAGTTAGTATGATATACAAGTATTTGTAATAAAAATACAAATTTCTATTAATAGTTATAGTAAAAAAAATTATCAATTTTATTGTAATAGTAACTTTTTGTTTCTTTAAAAAAAATCTGTCAATCAAAATTGAGTTGTTTATTACAAGGCCTATATGTATAATTATATTTAATTAAAATTATTTTTATGTGCTTGCAAAATTATTTTTATTGTAAAATTAATTATAAAATAAAGTCTTTATTAATAACAAATATTAAATTTATGCTAGAAGGAGTCTTATGAAAACCTTTGTGCCCCTCCTGTCCTCCCTGCTCAACAACTCCTGGATCTGCCTTTGTACCCAAATAGGATTAGTTTAATAACTGTCAAATTACTAAGGATAGGCTATGTGTTCCTTATAAAATAATAATAATAATGCACGCAATGTTTCTATTAAAATATATATGTCCTAAAAAACCGGGAAATATCATCACTGCTAAGGGTGGGTTTGTTTTAAAACTGTGTCGTTTCCCAACCCGTCTCCAGGGGAAGTCTCCTTAAAATTCGCCCTTCTTCGGCCTACCCCTAGGTTAAAACTTTTTTGTTTGTTTTTGTAAGTCTTTGTTTTTCAATACTGGAAAAAGGAAAAGAAAAAGAAAAAGAAAAAAAGCGCGCAATCAAAATGAAATTTTTATATCTTGAGGACGTGTGGTGACGTCATTACGGGTGACGGTGACGTCACTCAAGTTCCTGCACGTGCCTGTCGCGTGCCGCAAAGTTGCGAGCATAGCATGGAATTATTGTTTGTAAACACGTTCAGGGCCACGTACAAATTTTGTAACGCTATTAAATTTGTGGCGCACCCACGAGTCACAACTGTACAAACTACAGTCCAATTTTCATTGGAAGGGACTTTTGGAAAATTGTTGTAGAAACAATACTGTTTTATGGCCAAAATTTATAACATTTTCCTATAATCTAAATAGAAATAGGACACTCGAATCCTTTATTCCTATATTCCTGTGGTATTCGAGAGATTCGATAATCGTAAAAATCTCAAAAATGTATCTTTAATACAATTTATCAAGAGCTGGAATTGATATACCAATTTTAAGCAATTGGTAAAAGGAATTATGTAGACTTGTATAGTTGTGAGAGTAATAAAATCACACACACAAAAGGACAAACTTGTATTACTATAGTTAATTTACTAAAAATATTTTTTTATGGTGTTTAAGACGTAATATACATGACAAACAAAATATAATTTGCAAGTGGCACCAAGCTTTAAACCACTATTTTAAATTCCATTTTAAATATTTTCACTTAAACCTAAATTGCATATGTATTTTTAAAGATTCGAGAATTCAAATTTTTATTCGAGATTCAAAAGAAATTTTAAAACTAAAATTCAAGATTCAGATTCTAGAAATATAGGATTCAACCCATTTCAATAAGGTTGTTTTATTTTAGGTTTTAATTATATTGATATCAAAATAAACAGATGAAGCTCACATTACTTGACATATGATCTAGTAGACCTAGTAGATCTAGTGACTTTTCTAGCCGTCAGGTACAGTCCTTGCTGTGTAATCTATTATGGGACTTACAGCATGGCCAAGTGGTCTGAGGCGTCAAACTGTCATCGCACTTGGGTCGCTGTCATCGTAAAGGTCGGACTTCAAAAGACGGTTAGCTGGGTGCAGGGATATCCTACCGTGTGATATATCACCCACTGTGGTTTTTCACCTGGCCTACTTACTACCCCCTCCTTACTGTCATGTATGAGACACTTAGAATATTTATTGGCTTAATATATGAGATAAGGATGAGGGGTTGTAGATTACAAAAAGTGCACTCTCGTTATCGTCGAGAGGTGGTGGGGAAAAACCACAATAATAAATCACACGTAGAAAAAAATAATCCTGTATACCGAGCCGAGATTCGAACCTTAACCTTCCGGTCACGGGCAGTCCCAATTTAATGGGGGCCTGATGACTTAAGGCGGCCTCCTCAGTCGCGAGAAAATATCAATCACTGTCGGGCAACGCGGATTAAAATACAATAGTCCGTGTCGTTTTCTGGAATTACTTCGCTATTCCGTCTAAGCTTATACTCTCTTTACCCCTTCTCTTACAGTCACACTTGTTAATGCTAGTAAGAAAGAGGAGGAAGGAAACTAAAATATTTTCTTCTTTTAATGTTCACTGCTAATTCTCAAATATTTAAGATTTCCTGATGCGGGCCTATCAAAAAATTACAGTATTTGTTAGAGGAAGGCTAGATCCAGAACCCCTTTTCATCAAGTCTAGTCTCACAGCTCAGCAAATAAGATTAAAAATTCGTTGAAAATGACCGTTGACACTTTTTTCTAATAGTTACACTAAATATATTCGGTTGTTAATTAAAAATACTTTATTTTGCCTAAGCAATATTTTGAAACAACACATTATAAAATTAAATATTGTGTTATAATATAACGCCTCCGCGTCAATTTCTCTCTTACCAAGACGGCCCCCTTAAGGTGGGATGGAAGGAGACACGAGTAGAGGTCAGTATTTTTTTTTATAGCCAAAACCTTTTTGGCAAAAATAAATAAATTATTGCTTTAGTATATGTACTTAGTTTAATCTAATCCTAGTATTATCAACAATTATTAAATATTTATCATGATCATAGTGACATTTGATGAAACTTTTTAAAATACAAATTAAAAGTATTTATCAAACTACGCGATATCAATGATAGTCTACATATTCAGGAAATTGTTGATATTATTATGTGCAGAGAATTTAATTAAATACATCTACTGGGGCACTATTCTATTTATTTTAACCAAACAAGTTTTTGTTATAAAAAACTATAAAAACGCCGAACTTCATTTGTGTTTCATTACTCAAGGGCTTGGATTCCACCCTCACGAAGTTCCAAGAAATGTGAGATAAAATAAAACAACAGAAAAATGATTTTTTTTAAGAAGAAGAAGAATCGTACTGACGCAGTGTCTGGGTATTTTATTTTGGAGGTTCAAAAGGTTCCCCAATAGTAAGAATCTCGCTATGTTTTATTTCCCCCTACACGGCGAGAATACGATAAACACACTCTCCAGTATTCTAGATCTATCCCACAATCATTTTGATCCTTGTCTAAACACACGAATCGTTACACCTCTCGGTCCAAGCACATGTTTCGTGCGTTGTGTAACTACAGTAATTACTGCAACGCACCCACCCACATACACGTGCAAGAGCTGCGTAACTCGCATTGCTCAGTGGTTGGGATATTTCTATGAGAGTTTTAACAACAATACTGGAACACAAGGGTGTTTTAAATAAAATATAAAAATAGATATGTTTAGTTTAATTTTCTATACATAGTAATATCAATCGTTCTTAAATATTTATCAAGAATATAATGATATTTGATGAGGAATCTTTTTAAAAAATAATTGAAAGTCCTCGTCTGGCTCTATGTTTCAATTGTAAATTATTTTGATATAAACAAATGCAAAAAAATACTATAACTAACTCGTGTTCCCTGCACTGTTGATATCACCTTGTGAAGAAAATTCAGCTCTATGTTTTTATTTGGCCAAAACAATGTTTTATATAAAAACTGCCAACACCGTGTTGGTTTTGTCTGTCGCATCCCCTACATTTCTACCTTAAGATAATTTTTTAAAAAGGTAACAAGTATGGCAAGTACAACTATAGTATGGATTCCTGAATATGTAAAACCAGACAAGACGTTTATTCAAAAAGTATACCACTATACACATTAAAGATGTCCATAAACTTTTCACTTTGGAAAAAATACATAAATAATTATAGAACGATTATATTGTTACACGCCTCGGTGGCGTAGTTAGCTAACGCGTTAGTCGTGTTGAGCTAGACCACAGAGAATCAGGAGATCGAGATTCGAATCTCGGTCGGGTGAACTTTTTTTTTCTTAAATGGTTTTCCACTCTCCCTCCACGAAAATGCGGGTTCACTTCCTCTAAATTCAACCTTCCCAATCCATTAGCGTAATTAGTACTTAAAAGTATAAACCGAACGGGTAGTAACACGCGGTGCTAAATAATAATAATAAATTATATTGCTATGCTTTCTTATTTATAAGACATATTATGAAATACAAATTAATTTGTACATCAGTCTTGCTAGTTGCTGTTTTATCCACATATTTACATTAATGGGATAGGAATGAGAAAAAAAAGGTTAGAAAAAGTGTACACCTTGAGGGTAAAATTGTGTTCCAGGGTAGCAGTGCCCAATCCATCTCGAGGGGGAAAGTTATGATCCAAGATACTGTGCCCAATCCTCCTTGAGGAGGAAAATGTTGGTGTTGGCCTGGGGTCAAAAACAGTGCTCAGTCCACCTTCGCCCATATTATCAATCTAAATAATAATAATATTTAATGTTATCAATGTTGGCAGCAAAAAAAATATATTGTATGTTCTAGAAGGTTCTTTTACCAGAATATTAGTATACCTAAAGAGACAGTAAGATTAAATATTTTGGAACCAAAATCAATAAATACTCAGAAATCTTTGAATCAGTTTTTTTAAGAAACTCAAGCTGTTTCTACACTTATTAGACTTGAATAGTTAAAAAGTGTCAAGCTAGAATATTTGAGTACAGTAGTTTCTCTTAACCAACCAACAGCAATTTATAAGTGTTGTGTGAGTTAAACGGTTTTTCCGTAGAGTAAATGGCCAGATAATAAACAGTGAAACATCATCACCTCCAGAGCAGTGATTTATGTGAGATATCCTCACTTACAAGCTTCAATATCATGACGCCAACCTAACGCATTCGGCGCCAAATATGCTTAACAAACAACTCTAACATCTGGGATTCTAGTACCCGGAGAGTAAATTCATAGCAAATATTTAAGCCTCACTTTAAAATGAAATAAATAATTTTACAGTATAATTTTGGCGGGAAGAAACTTTTGGAAAATAAAAACATATTTGTTTGTGTTCAACAATTATAGCATTTTTAATATTATTAGTGCAATCTTACACTTATTGATAATATCTATCAAAAGTAACAGCTGCAAGTTACATGACTTGACGTAAGAATGCGTGAAAGTAGATCTGGTAGCTTTTTTTAACTGTCGGATAAGGTCCGTTCTAAGAAAATTTGACTTGTTTGTTTGTTTGTTTGTATGGTTTTTATTTTATCAAATTAAACATATACATAAATACATGAATAAACATGAGAACCATAGAGGGACAAACATTAACACCAGCCCCGAAGGGCTCTCGAAAACGACCACGACATAGGGATACGTACAAACACAACAAGAATGGTATTGGCGCCCTTGCGGGCTGAGAATTGCGTTCTATAGGTTAGGGGTGGGAAAATTATTCAAAAAACCCACCCCATCGCTCAAAGCGGGTCGCCAGGACCATGACAAAACGTACAACGTACAAAGGAGAGGGACAGACGGAAAACAGTGGAAGGGAACAAGAAACGTGGGAAAACATAAAGATATATAAAGAAAAATTGTAAAAATAATGTTTCTGTTGATTATTGTCCTTATTAGGATTTGGTTGTTTATCTTGAAAATGGACAACCCACAGTGACAATTGGCAGGGTTGGCGGCGGACATATAGCTATAAGAATGATTTATGTCTAACTGCGGTTAGAGATGAGGAATGTAGAGTTTAAGAGAATTGTATCAAAATGTACAGTATGTGGAGAGCGATACAAAATTACCCTTAGTAGATCCAAGTGGGATTCAAGCCCCGACCTCCCCGTCACCGGCGATTCAGAGTGTTGCGAAAGGAACGTGTTAGACCACGCAATTCCAGATATGAATGGCCTTTGTTCTTAACTTTCATTTTAGTAGAAAATAAAATGTTGGATAGCCATAGAAAGAAACTTATCTGATAAAATAACGTTCATATAGCCATACGCCAAGCCATGTGCTACGCAGATCTTTCTTTTGACAGGTGTTAAATAGATATAGTACTCCATCCCATCGATCCAATCCGTCAGACTCGCGGCAGACGGGATTGTTGATGACGGGGAAGTTGAGGTTAGAATCTCGGCCAGGTAAATTTTGGGATGAATTTCTACATGTGATTTATCGGTGCTATTTTTCCATCCCTTCTACACGCTAATTAGTGGGCAATTCTTCTAAGCTACCCCTTCATTTCTATCAGATAGATTAAGCCGCTAAATCACACATGTATTAAAAACCTCAAAATATATTTTCCAGAGTAAGCAGAGTTAGTCAAAACTGTACCTGTGATATATACTCACAACTCAGTAGAACAGTCACTAAACATTTTATGAAAATTGAAAAATGACACCTGGACGTGGGAATCGAACCCGGGACCTTTGGCTTAGTACGCCAATGCTCTAATCACAGTGTAATTTATCAATTTTCAGAATATGTTATCTTGATGGAGAATTCCTCACTAAAAAGCATAAACAATTGCTTCGGCTATTTGATATTCATAGGACAGTTATAACAGGAAATATATACCCATGTGCGTTACACAGGGGAGAGCTTATTTGCTATTGGTCAGAAGTGGAGTTGGTTATCTCATAGGTACAGTGATTACAAGCTATGCTTACCCTGGAAACACGACACGCCACCCCTGTTTGTTCTTCCTATAGCGTCCAGACTGTGTACCACCCAAACGTGTAGCGATAAATGACCAAGTGTTATCACTTGTTTTTTCGTGTTCCTATATGATTGGTAGCCGTGAACTCCATGGACCACCGGCAAACGACGCAGCTGATGAGCACCTCCACAGCGACATGACCAGAGCAACCTCGTGCTTGTTATGTTATTACTCCGGCGGGGGTTGTTTGCTTTGATGAAGGTGGTTTCCACAGACAAGTTCACACGTACTTGCCGTCTGTCTGTCTATCTGTCTGTGCGCGGGATGTTGGTTCTTTTGTTTCCCTCTCGAGTAAGACTGCGAGCGGGGAGTATGGGGGTTAAAGGAGGATGGAGAGCTAGAAATCAAAGCCCCCGTCCAATGAGTATTACACAATGTTGTCAATTTAGCGACTTTGTCGCTAGACCTGGCAACTTTTACAGGTCTGAAACAACTCATTTTTACTTTTAGCGCCTAACGACAAATCTGGCGACTTTCCTAAATTTTCTGTCAAGTAAATGTTCATTATTTTAAATTTTAATACTGTAGAATTTTAATTTTTGAACTACCGTACTTCAAGAACGCAAAATGCATAGCTTCGGTCTACAGCAGAACGATAAACCATCTATCTGTCATTCACAAATCACAATGACATCGTTCTGGATCCGGGGATCAATTCAGTCCAATGATGTACCTCACATTCAGTTTATATTAGTGTATGCATTTTTGATTTGGTGACAAATGTTATGACTTTTAGTTTTTCGTTTAGCGACTTTCTGGTACTAATACAGATACAACACATATATGGTCGTTGGCAACACTGGTCCTACAGTTGTGCGGACTTCAACTGAATCTCTGTAACCTTATAGGATTTTCTAATGCTTAAGTTTTGTTAACATTTCATTTCATTTATTTGATGTATTTAGCATGCACTTTCTGAACCGACCGATTATTTCAGCACACGAGAATTTATATGAGTGAATGCGAAAGGCCCTACCAATTTTGCCGGGAAAGTTATTTTCAAATACCTTCCAGAGTTCTTTTGCATGCTACAATCGACACGGGATCAACGGTTTTGCTTACCCTCCGAAGGAAGTTGTGTTGCGGATTTTTATCGCTCAAGTAAAACCCGTCGACCCCGGCTGGATTTGAACTCAAAAACATCGGGTTTCGAGTGAGAGTTGTTTCACACCTCTCCCACCTGCATTTCTTCCCTTGTAGGCACCCCTGTGTTGACATAACAGATTAGATCGATGGTTGTTTGGACGAATAAACTGTCAAAAATATCGCTTTGAACACAATTTATATATATTACAATACTGTAACCTCAACAATCTTATCGAAAATTATTGAAGACGAATGTCAAAAATGTGGAAATCTGAATCAGAAAAATTGAAGAAAAAATAATGAAAACATTTTGTAAGGCAGATAGATTGATCGGCACGACACCAGGGAATGAAATAAAGGAAGAGGAGAATAAACGATACAAACGAATCAAGAAAAGGCGAAACGAGATAGAGTGGAGTGAGTGAGGAAAAAAAGGGGGAGGTTTTAAGAAAGAAAAAAAAGGACAGTAAAACAGATCATAAGATGGAAGATGGATGAGCAGTTGGCCCCATGAATAAACCCCATACACACACCAAGGAATGACACAGACTGATGGACGGTTGAAAGGCAGGACGAGAACAGACACTTGGACAGACAAAGGGGGTTTGGACGTGAGGAATGCGTTTTCGGAACTACAAAGCCAATAAACGTGATTTTTCTCTCAGACTGTGACGAATCCAAATACTGGCCACGCTCAGTGCTGAAGAGGTCTAGTATTCTAAACAGAAATATATATATAAAAAAGTGTAAACAATTATTTTCCAGCGTTAGGAGTAAAAGAATAAGATGATGAAACCAACATCTGTGGGCAGGCGGACTGCAGCATCAGTCTCGCCTAGCCTGGTATGTCAATGACAGAGAGGTAGGGGTTAGAATCCCGACTATGTGTAATGAGATGAGCTGTTTTACGAAATGGTTTTCCCCACTTACTACACGAAAATGCGAGCACATTACCGATAAATAGTACCTTCATCCTCCCTATTTTACTAGTGTAAAGTGCGGTTAGCCTGAAGTAGTAGTGAGACGTGTTATTTTCTTAAAGGAATAAGTCAAATGGTAACCTACAATTAGCACCTAATAACCGACCCCTTAGCTCAGTTTACTGAGCTAGGTCCTGGGTTCAATTCCTGGAATGGCCTAAAATTGTATCATTGATGAAATGAGGGTTTCCCTTTTCACAGTGTTGTATTAACGGTCGGGGGCTGGATGTTGTGTCTGTTCTAGATTTAAGTTACGTCTTGTGCTCATATAATCAGTCTGTTCAGAAAGTACACTTTAAAAACCTCAAATAAAATCACAATAATAAATAAAAACTATCAGATGTGGCAGCCGCAAATTACTTGACGTATACATATATTATAGTAATTATTCAAAGGAACGCCCAATAAACAATAACAAAAGGATCTAATTAAAACTGAAAATATAATAAGTGCTATGAATTATAAGGTAAAAGTTAAGACCGCATGAAATTTATTAGCAAAAAAAATATATATTGAGTTTTAAGAAAAGAACCTTTAGAAAATTAAATTAAATAAGAAATGACAAGTCTGAATATAATATTTGTTACATCATATAGAAGAGAATATATATTAAATAACAGAATACTAGTAAGACTATAAGTAATTAAAACTTTATAACTTTATAAATCCTATTAAAGAATGTGAAATAGAGTAGAAAAAGAACAATAGGGTTAAAATACAGGAAACATATAAAAATTAGAAATTTGTATTGTATTCTAATTCTAATTTTAATATGTTTCCTGTATTTTAACCCTATTGTTCTTTTTCTACTCTATTTCACATTCTTTAATAGGATTTATAAAGTTATAAAGTTTTAATTATTTATAGTCTTACTAGTATTCTGTTGTTTAATCTATCTTCTCTTCTATATGATGTAACAAATATTATATTCAGACTTGTCATTTCTTATTTCATTTAATTTTCTAAAGGTTCTTTTCTTAAAATTCAATATGTGTTTTTTTGCTAATACATTTCATGCGGTCTTAACTTTTACCTTATAATTCATAGCACTTATTATCGTTTCATTTTTAATTAGATCCTTTTGTTATTGTTTATTGGGTGTTCCTTTGAATAATTATTAATATTTTCTCCTTACTCAATCACTTGTAATATAACTAATATATTAAAGTAGTTTTAATGATTTTAGTAACTGCCGCATGCGGTCCTTTTTACTAGAATCTTCCTATCGAATGCCTATTAAATTCAAATGTAATTTTTCATAACAGCGTCCTACTACCTTTTATATATATATATACACACACTCTAATGGAGTAATTATATATATATATATATATATATACTCTAATGGAGTAATTATATATATATATACTCTAATGGAGTAATTATATATATAATTACTCTAATGGAGTAGGGATGAGGAAGGTAAACTACCCGCATTTGCGTGGAAGGATATGGGGAAATTTTTTATGTTAAGCCCCCTCAGTAGACCCAACCGGGATTCGAACTCAAATTTCCCCGTCATGAGCAGACTAGTCTAACACGAGAGTGACGCCTTAGATCATTCGGCCACTGAAGCGGGTTATTATTATTTGGGTACCCCACCTCACTACCCATTAGGGTTGTACGCATATGAAATAATTACGCTAATGTAATGGGGATGACAGGATGATGAAAGTTTAATTTAAAGGAAGTGAGCCCGAATTTTCGTGGAGGAAGAAGTGAAAAATCATTTAGGGGGAAACACCCTCTCTACACCAGACTGGAATTTGAACTCCAATCTCCCAGTCATCGGCAGTCCAGTCAAATGCGAGAGTGGCACCTTACACCATCAAAGGTATCATTTGATTGCACGGGTGACTTTAACTATTTAACTTCAAGGGTAGGTGGATTTTAAGAAACTGCGTCAGCTTTCATCTAGGAGGAGGATGGTGAACAACATGGTGAAAAAAGTAAAGCAGATCAGGATCAAACCCAACCTTCCAATTCGGTCAAACACAATATCCTCGTATGTCCAAAACTGTATGTTTACACCAAGTTTCAGGCAAAATAATTAATTAATAGATAAATATCCCATGCATGGGTTCACCTCGTTTGTGGGGAGGGTGTTGAGGAGATTGTTTGTGAAACCCCCGGTGGTGTGCGACCGGTACCAATCTTGATCACAGAGCCTGACCACCACCTACAACAATCGAGTAGAGGTGACACTGTCTTGAGACATGATACGAGGTCCCATCTCAATAATATCCCCATTAGTCCTGACATGACAGACCGACACGTAGCTAGCTGACTCTAAACAGAAAGAGAGAGAGAGACCCTTCCCATAGGAGGAAGCATTCGGGTCACTGCCCTCCCTCTGGGGGAAAGTGTGGGGGGATGGGAGGGTAGCCTTCGTTCACCCTGAAGATAGTACGCTTATGATGTAGCTTATAAAATAGGGCCTGAGTGAAATCCATCAAGGAACATCTGGTACCTTGCATAGGTACACAATGGAGTAGCGTATAAAATAGGGCCATAGTGCAATACGTCAAGTAAAGATAGATACCTTGTTAATTTCCACCATGGAGTAGCTTATGAGATAGGGCCATAGCGTAATCCGTCATGCAAAGTTCGATACGTTTCAAGGTAAACGTAATATGCGTGTTAAGCGGTTTTATCAGACACCCTCATCGGTGTGGAAACGTTCAGATATTTACGTGGAAAGTAAATATTCGTGATTTATTACTCATAGTAACCAGTGCTCGAACATTAATCAACTCATCACATTTACTTAGTCTCCCAGTAAGTTGCAGCTAGCAATGTTTATAAAACATCGATAATTTACTAATACCAATATCTTCCTTTTGATACCAATATTTTCTTCTCACCTTAGTTCTTATGCCCCAGCATCAGTTCGACATAGAAATAAATAATCATTAATTTATAATTTATTTATTTTACTAATGTGATCTGTCCGTCTCCTTTGGCTAGTGGCCTGAGTTCCTAGTTACAATTCCGGAGCTCCCAGGTTCGATCTTCGGCGTTGATAAATTTACCTGTGATGCAGTGGGTATGGAACAGGGGCTACTTAGCTTCGTGAGGACAGTTGAGCAGCTACGTGAATAACTCAGTAACAGCTCCGGTCTAGAAAACTGAGATTAGCGGCCGGAGGTTTCATTGTACTAATCAGATGACAGCCTTTATCTGCCAATGTTAGCAGTATGTCCACCAACATGTGGAAGCAGCCTATCGGTAGGTATAGCTCGTTTGTGGGATGAGGTCATGGAGGTTTTTTTTAGTAATGCACTCTGATGACCTGATTATTAAGTTTTTGGTGCATTAGTAAGAATTGAGATAGATTCATAACTATACCCTAATTTATAATATTTTAAAAACTAGGGTCGGGACCTAAAATACCTAAAAATAATCAATAAATTACCTATAAAGAGACCAAAAAATTATAAGAACATTACATTAAATTTACAAAAAATAGCTTGTCAATCAAAGCTAATGAATTCACACGACTAAATCAAACAAGCACTTTACAAATGAAAACTATAACACACACATATTGTATATATATATATATATATATATATATATATACACCTTAACAGCTATGCTCTTGCATTCTTCTAAATATAATATTGATTTATTCTTCAGAAGTAATAGCTAGCTACCCTCTTTCAACGCAACCCTCTCCAACTTATTTCCGTCGTTTCAGCAGAAATATATATTTTACAACCAGACAAGCAAAGAGGATACAAATTTCATGGTCTAAAATTAATTAACCTCTTATTCCGACCCCTTTAAGTTGAAAAATTATAACCGAGTATTATGCACTAATAAAATAACGTTGTTATTAAAATTTATACTTACTCAAAATAAATTACTCAAAAATGCCTTAAAATGCGGTGAAACAGTAAAATATATAAAAATCTAAAGTAAGAGAAAATTACCTAATAATGACTTACAAAAAACACGTTTCCAGAATCAGGGCATCATGAACAGAATCTATGTGCATATGAGCATTGTCTATAATATACCAGAAAAAAGATGACTTGTCATCAAATCCGGGCCCTGGTTATCAGTCTCTTCTTGTTTGGTTTTCCAGAAAAGAAGAGATCGGGGTTTTAGTTCCAACCGGGTATACTAAAATAGTTTGTTGTCTAAGGAGTTTTCCATTCTTTGTCCTAGAAAACGCAGTTACACTTCCTCTAAATTCTACCTTCCCCATCCTTAACCTATTAGTGACCGGCCTCTTGTTCTAGTGGCTAGTACCCCTGGCTACTGATCTAGAGCTCCCAGGTTCTATTCCTGATGCTACCATGGATATGTTTTCCGAAAGGAGAACTGTTCCTATAGTCACCATGGTCTGGTAAATAGGTTTAAGTTAGGTTTAAGATTTTCGCTGGCCCACACCTTCACAATCTCTATCATCACATCATCTCTTTATTGGTATGACGTGTTGACAAACTTCAAGGTATACCCTGAGCAACGTATGTTTCCACAGAGCAGCTAAAAGTCTACATGCAGGCGGCCAAACTAGATAGTGCATCTCTCACGGTCAAATATGTCATAAAAAAAGTGTAAACATAAGAGTGGCCCAGATGGGTAGCAAGATGTGAAACCTAGACTCGCACACAAAATGTTTTATCAATAATTACCACTCTAATAAAAGGTCGTTTAAATGGTATTTTAGGTTCTGCCCATAGTAAAGGCGACTAGAAAAATTATTGTTTACCCAGAACACTTAATACTTTTTGTCATAAAAGCGAATGCAATTTTTGATCTTATTTATTTTGAGATATTCTAAATTATTAAGCTCAAAGAACACTCACTGTATTTTCATTCTTAAGTCTGCCCCCCCCCTCTCTCTCTCTCTCTCTCACACACACACACACACACACATGAGAATTGGCAATCTAAGCCAAATGTTCAGGGTTTAATCCCGTGCCCAAATGTATTTTTAAACTATCTGCTATTTAATTGAGTTTAATAAAATAATATTTAGTTTATTTGTATGAAAACATGTTTTTAAACAAACAATGTGCACTACTATAATCGACTCGTTCTGAATCCAATATGAAAGACTCGTACCTGTCTGTAAGCCATCTTTAAACTGAACCTTACGATGAGTGATGGGACTCTTGTATCCCCAAATCTAAAATACCCTCAACACTATCGTAACATCTTTCACCCCGACTGTGTCACATCATTTGTTATGTCCCTCTCTCAAGGATCGACAGCGAGGATGTCCCGAATCTCGAATTGTTCCTTGACCCGATCAACACGCGACGTCGTGCTCGGACCTTCTCTAATTGGATCAGGAGGGAGGCCCGTCGTCAGCTAACAAGTGTGTGTCGTGACATGCTGCATTCACCGAGGTCAGGGGGAAAGCACTAGCTTGAGTGACAGCGATGATTTTGTTGTTGTTGTCATTCTGCAGTAAATACAGATGCGAATGGCGATAAAAAATATTCTCGTTTATTATACAAATGTCTCGACCCCGGTGCAGTGTCGCCTAATGTATGTGGACACATGTGCATGTGAACAACCAATAATTTGATTACAATTATACAGTCTGTTCGGGAACTCATAGCCCAAACTGCACATATAATTTGTTTGAACCAGAGGAAATACAAAATCCCTGTACACTTACATCCGGAAAACTATGCTAATACCATTATTATTATTAGCACCGTGTCTTACTACCCATTCAGATTATACGCACTTACGCTAATTTGTAATGTTAGGGAGATTGTGAGATGAAATGGAGGACCTACAGTTTAACGTGGATCCGAACCACGGTGGAGGTCTGGCATTCCACACATTCACAAGTTGTGATTAATACACGTCTTGTCAGAGGTGAAGGAAGAATAAATCTGTGCCGGGACTGAGGATTTAACCCCGAACCCCCAGCACAGAAGTCCTACACCTTACCCCTAGACCACCAGGTCAGCATAGTACCATTAAATTGTGTTCAAAGTGTTGGCGCACAGCAGCGAGAGAGCAAAGCTGTTCAAGTATGCGTGTACAACAGGTTCCATAAGAGTTAGGCGTGCGGCACTACACACCTCGACATCTTAGAGCACGGCAGCAGAACATGCCACAACTAATAGTAAACAACATACCAATATATTTATAAATTCAAATACGTGTTAAAGGTCATCATTAACGGTCCTACATCACAGAAAGTGCTCGCCATTGTTACATGTGCAGTGCCGCACGCCTAGCTCTTATGCAAATTGTCGTACATGCTTGCTTGATTAGCTATGCTCTCCCAGTGCCGTACGCAGAAACTTTGAACACAACTTAATGATATTAGTATAGTTTTCCTAATGTAAGTGTGTGGGGATTTTGTATTACTTTTGGTTCAAACAAGCATTAAGTGCAGTTTGAACTACGAGTTTCCGAACATCCTGCATACTATTTTAGTTTTTAATAATTAAGTATTCTATCTAAATTTTTGTGATCATTGTTTATCCTTAGTAATCTCGTTCTTCTATTGGGATCAGCGCTTTTCTGGTGTAATGTTGACAATTTTGTCGTGTGCGAGCGTGTGGTATTAGTTATTATGAGCAGTTTGGCAGCACGGCGTGAGCGCTAGAAGTATTTGCTACAGTTGAAGTGCTAATGCGCATGCGCACGACAGAACTCCGTAGCTCCTGGGAAATGTGTGCTCGGGTAATGATCAGGATAGTAAGATAATTAAAAGGCTAGGATCTATTTTATAAACCAGATTTAATTGAAAAAGTTTGCAAAACAAAAAATGTAGATTTTAAGTTGATATTAACTAAAAAATGCTCTTGACTATTGAGATGCTATTTAATCTTATTTGTTGTTTACATTGGTTGCTGTTTAGTAAGGAGATAAATACATTAACTAAGCATGACTAATAAGACTATTTACATACTAATAAGAGAAGAAAATTAAAAAACACGAAAATTCACATTTCCACAAGAACACCATTATTGTCAATGTATATAATTTTCGTTTAACCAGAAGAATAGCAAATTTAATTTGTCTGGTTCACCATGGTGTAACTTTGTGGTAAGTATATCTAAACAGTTAATTTTTTAATACGTATGTAGACTAATTAAATATTTGTATGAATATATAGATGTATACATAATTTAAGTAGGCTTATCTATACGTATAATGTATGAATGTGCTACGTTGATCTAATTATATTTATATGGGTCCATATATTTATGTTGGTATTGTCTTGATATAATTAAACTAAATATGTAGATATTTCCAAAATATTCTTCATTACAATTTTGATTTTGTGAACACCCTAGCTTTTACATCACCATCCACCACTTCCTCGGTGATCTTAGGGCAAAATTATCTCCTGAGTACCCGATGTTCGTTAGTTCAAACCCCGCTGAGGCAAAAAAAAAATTCTTGAGCGATCAAAATCAGTACCACAACTTACTTCGGAGGGAGGTTAAGCCGTTTGTGGTGTGATAGTTAAAATCACTTCGGAAGGAATGTGAAAAGACCTTTCAGATAAAATTGTTGGCACTTTCGCGCTTGCTCATAGAAACACAGCATGGAAGTCAACGGGGAGCCACCACATTTCCTGAACTCCCCTGGTATATTTAATTTCTACCAGATAATGCAGGCAGCACTAGCCAGCCAAATATATGAGTGCATGCCCAGCTCCAGATGGATAGAAATCTAATCAAACCAACCTTTAAATTGTTGAATTAATAAGGAGATATATCTATATTTCTTTTAAATATACTTTTTTGTCAGTTATAAAGTTTACATAAACACGTGAATTCATGTGATCTGCAAATGTCAATTTTGATAGACAGTAACAATACGTATGAAATTATACAAAGTATTAATAAAACAAAATGTTATCAATGTTAACCACAAGAAGAATGTCTTTATTTTATAAAAGCTATTTCTTACCAAAATCCTACTATATTACACAAATTGAACCGATAAACAAGTTTAAATGTTTGTCGGCTCTTCGCGAAAGACTAGTTGCCGGTCCGACCGATCTACCGCAAGGGGACGGGAAGGGCGCTTGTTTGTAGGTGTCACAAGTCCACAGGCCCATAAAGTCCCCGAGTGAGACCAGTAATGTGGCTTCAAACACCCGTCCTGTGCCCGTTCAATTCCCCGGCGCGGCGCGATAAAATTACTTGTCAAACAGACGGTCGTGGGCAGGGAGTTGCCTACTTGCAAGGGGGGAAATGTACAACACCAGTGAGTTAATGGTTTTTTCAGAGTACATAACGCCCACTTACAACCGTTTCCTGTATTATTAAATTATTTGAAACAAAGTAGGTACAAATACAAACATACAAAATTAGATACAAAACCAAAACAGTAAGCTTGATTTTTCTTTAATTCTTTTTTAAGATGAATTTTAATTTCTGAGTAATTTTTAGAACGTTAGATGTTTTACTCTTTTATTTTTACAATAGCCTAATGTAGGGGTGTAGAGAAAGTGAGAAAATGCCAGTGTTTTTACAGTTTAAGTAAAACATTTTTTTTTTTCCAAAATTAGTAAAAGTTTACTTCAGTATTAGCATGTAGTTTAATTTTCTTCACATTTTGATATCAACAGTTGTTGGAATATCTGTCATGGGTATAGCGGCATTAGAAGACACACATTTCAAAAGAAGAGAAAAGTTGTCATTAAATTCCCAATCACCCATGACAGAAATTCAAGAACTGTTGAGATCATCATGTGTGAAGAAAAATAAATTCCATGTTTCTACTGGAGAATTAGTTGATTTATTTTGTCCAAAGAGATATTTTGCTATACAAACTTCCAAAACATTGACTTTTTCTCGCGACCCTCTGTAACCCTGCCTTAACACAAGGAGAGGCTATTACTTCCAGTGGCGCTGTTATGATGAACTGAGAATCCCTTGCGGTGCAGGAAAATGACATTTTTTTTTAAACCATATAGCGATTCAAACCAAAGTATTTCACATGTGGTGTGTAACTGTTGTAGGTGCGATGCCTCTAAGATCTTGATCACGGTCGAGGTTATTTCTTAATCGAAAATTCTATCCTCACGACATAGTGGCAGAGTAACAGATTCCTGACACGCACCGGGAGGCACTCGGACGAAACGTCAAGCCCATCTAGTTTGATTTATCGGTAACTCTCTCTGAGGTTGGGGGTTTGAATTCCAACCTGGTGTAAGTTTAAAGCCGGCTGAGATTCAAATTCCAACCCGACCTACACGTCACCGGTAAACCAGACTAAATTATCTTGACATTTAGTCCGTGTTCCCAACGGTGGTGGTAACGTAAATATCTCTAATTCTAAAAATAGATATATATTTAATAAACATTTTTTTGGATTTCCTTTAAAACTTTAAAATGACAACCAAGTGTCCCATATAGTCAGCACTTCTGTCAAAAATAAAATATTATCGTGTGAATAAAAATAAAAATATATTCTATATTATGTTATATTCACTTTTTAATCTCTTTAATGGGAACCGATCTTGGTCCTTTTAGTCTCCGGAGACCGCCTCATACTTTAGGACATGACCCGGACAAGCAGCCGGGTCAGCCTGGCATCAGAATGACATGATAATTGAAGCGTACGGAATGGAAATAAAAAGTTTAGAAGAGGTTTCGAGACACGCGAGTTACTTACTATACGCTCCCCCCCCCCCCCCC
>CABFOV010000092.1:107396-159512 GCA_902141375.1 Timema poppense
CCCCCCCCCCCTCCCTCCCTGGTCTCTCACAATAGACAAGAGTGCCGATGACGGATAGATCGGGGTTCGAAACTCGATCAGGTATGCTGAGGGTGTTTTTCTCTAGATTGTTTTTCACTTTCTTTTCACGCAATTGTGGGTAAAACTTCCTTTAATTTAAGCCTTCCTAATTCCTAAAAAAAAGATTAATTAGTACTTTTATGCTTGTAGCACGAATGAGTAGTAAGACGCACTGCTAAAAAACCTATATTATTAGTATTATGTTATGGGTATCAATTCTATCCATCAGTGACAACCGAAGATCATATGACTCGAAGTATGAATGTATATAAGTAATTTTAGTAACTTATTTAACTGTCAGATAAGATCCTTACTACCATAATTTTACTAAATCAAGTCCGGGATTCAAAACCCAACCTCTTCGGGTTAAAGTCGAACACACAGCCTTTCACCTAGCACTAGACTTTATTTTTAATAAGAATTGTTATTTTTTTCTTTATCATATTCCTTTTAGTAATACAATAGTATGTAGTGGTTAAAAAAAGAATATACTACACAATTTGTGTATGCAAATAAAATATTTTGTGGGGACAGAATCAAAAATATGGCTGAAAAGGTAAATACAATAAATACATATTTTAAAAAGAGACTCAGCAGACAAATGATGAAATAAGACAAACAGATGCAAATTACGAAATAAAATAAAACAGTATTCTATTATTATTAGCTGCGATTAACTCGCACCTAGCCTGTTTTTTTTGCATAATTTTAAGACTTAAAATTCCGTCTCCTCCGGGATTTGAACTGGAGTATTTAATTCTCGTGGGTACTTACAGCTATATCGAGATATTGTTATCAGGTGGAGAACCATAGTATTATCTGGCCGTATATCCGTTTATCTTGATCCTTTCAGTCTCTATAATCATCGGAGACCAAAGCATCAGTCTCGTTTTGTCCAGTTTTCTAGTTATTTGGAGGTTAAGGTTCAAATACTGTCCGGTACTGGAGTAGTAAATAGTATTACACAATACCTCTTCATTCAAATGTGGTTACATTTCCTTCCCCCTTCATATCCCATGAGTGTAACTCTGCGGATATCCCGGACGGGTAACAATATGTGGTACAAGAAACAAACAAATAAATAAAAATGAAGATTGGAAAGACAAAATATCGAGTAATGAGAGGTCTTCCTCTGCCATTCCATGGACCACGCCTATTGGGANACGCTCTTCGAGCCACTTTGCTTCTAGACTTCTCCTGGGAGATTTCCCCGACTGGGGCACGGGGGGACCCACACAAATCTCCAGGTGTTTATTCGGAAGCTCAGGTAGTCACGCGGTCTGAGAACTACCCTTACATGAATGTAGCCTCCAAAAACAAATATAAAGTTCTATTTGTCATATAAAACACTCCCCAGGTAGACATTTTAAACAGAATTGTTAGAGATAATTTCAATTGTTTTTTCAATTTTCCAAAATCTCTCATCAGTAAACTACCCTTAAGCGAAATTTTACCCAAAAAGCAAATATAAAGTGTTATTTTGAAGGTAAACACACTCTAAATATCCATTTCAAACAAAATTTCTAGAGACATTTTGGGAAAAAATTGTAATGCAAAAAAATCACTTAACAGTAAACTACTCTTAATTTGAGGACTAAGGTCAATACAAAAATAAAACTTCCCTACCTTAAACATCAAGATATCAAATTTGAACCAAATCTATCAAACCGTATCAAATAGGTCGCCAGGGAAAGACAGACAGAAAAATTGTAAAATCCAGTTTTTTGGTTCGGACACAAATAAAACGTAAAGATTCATCATAATCTTGAGAACAAATTTTTTAACGATCACAACACTTTCTCTTGATATGAGAAAGTAAAAAAAAAGGGATCAAGTAAAATACAAACATTCCATCATCAGAGAAGAAGACAATCTTGTCAAAAGGGTCATGCGGGTTACCTTGCACATGTCGCTGACGCACACCCAGCGTCCGGGGAAGTCCCCCCTGCAAGGCGTCCCGTCCACCACCGTCTGGTTGAGCGTCGCGTAGAACCGGAACCCGACGGCCCGGCAGTTGAGCTCGCATCGGGACGGAGCTGAAAACACCCGTCGTTCTCACTTCAATACAAATACACACGCTTTTTATTAAGGTCTCAGGTGATCTGGTGGTCTAGGGGTAAGGTGTAAGACTTCTGTGCTGGGGTCCAGGATTAAATCCTCGGTCCCAACACAGATTTATCTAATTGCCAAACCTTTCCTTCATCTCTGACAAGACGTGTATTAATCACAACTTGTGAATGTGAGGAATGCCAGGCCTCCACCGTGGTTCGGATTCCACGTTAAACTGTAGGTCCTCCATTTCATTTCACAATCACCCTACCATTACACATTAGCGTAAGTGCGTATAACCCGAACGGGTAGTAAAACGCGGTGCTAATAATAATAATTATTACTATATTAAGATTTCATGTCCGAGAACGCTAAGACACAGCCTAAAAGAGAGCAGGACAAAAATATTTGATAAAAGCTTGGTTAGGGGAAAATTTTTAAGCTAGAATGTTACCCACATCAGTGGACAATTGGTCTAAGGCGAGGATTGAACCCTGGACCCTCAGTACAGAAGTCTAACACCTTACGCCTAGACCACCAGGTCACCCTTACGACCTAATGATTGGGGAATTAAATACACGATTACAATCAAATCAGAAAACGTATCGCAGTAATGTTTTCTACGTTCTTATTATGACAACAACGAAATTGGTATCAGTTTAATAGTGTTTTCTTTTTAATGTTAAAAGATTTTTTAGCTTGTTTTTACTAAGTAAATATGATAAAACGGGTTCACTGGTCTAAATTCAACTGTTGCCTAAAGTAGATTAGAGAAAAAATACACAACGCTGCAAAATTTGGTTCGTACTGTATTACCTACCTAAGCTAGGTGTTATCCGTGGAGTGAAATGGGCTCTTAAGTTTCCTCTGCATTTAATTACCAGCCTACTAGTCTCTCCAACATTTTTTGAAACCAAACCGGTAGTTTAGGTAACTATAATAGGAGTGATTCAGATATATCAATGATTGACAGATTTAAGGCACTTAATACCAGTCATGTGTACATCCTGTCAGGTTACACCTCCTATCCTCTCGAGTCAAAGCCAGGCACTATATTACTGTGTTAGCTATAATGATGAGAGTTTAGAAGATGACATCAAATAAAACACGGCCGTGTGTCAGTATTGTTCGTTCTCGTAAGACTACGCTAGTAGCTGGACATCAATCCGAGACGTAACCCCGGTCTGGTTATACCATACGCTAGACAGGACTGTTAGTTAAGTAGAGCGTAACACAGGCTGAGGCACATACATGTCAAGATTATTTATCTGTTTTTATTTATTTAAGGTATTTAATGTGCACTTTCTGAACCAACTAATTATATCAGCCCACGAAAATGTCCATGGGCGAGAGCGAAAGAGCCTATCAATTTTTCCGGTAAAGGTATTTTCACATGTATTTCAGAGTTATTTTATATGCCACATGAAATCGATGACTTTACTTCCCCTCCGAAGGAAGTTGTGTTAGGTGTTTTCATAGTCAAAAGAATTCGTCGACCCTGGATAGGTTTGAACCCATGAGCATAGGGCCGTGAGGTGAGCACTTTACCCCAAGAACACCAAGGCCGACTTACACATAATATGTAAAGTTAAATGTTACTGTTACGAACACTTCCAATTAAGTATTAGAGCCATTAGTTTTACATTAATTAACTAGGAATATGGCCTTTTGATACTCTAGAAAATTCAATATTCAAGGATTGAAGAAAACATCGGGTGTGAGATGTTAAAAATAATAAAATCTTCAAATTTTTAATCGGATTGTGTTTTAGAACTCTTATGCTGCTTATCAATGGTATTTACCAAGATAATTTTGGGACAAACGTAGCAAAGAACCTTTTGAACATAATTCACCACTTAACTGAAAATATGAATGTTATAATACACGTGCTATAACATAAAGTTTTAATATTTAGTGTTACTATTTCATTAATTTTTTAGAAACTTAATTTTTTTGTGAAGCAGTTGGTCAAGAATGGGGTCTAGCTCAAACTCGTGAGGACAAATGAGGAGCTAGTTGAATAAATAAGTAAGAGATACGGCCTAAAAAACTGAGATTAAAGGCCGAAGGGTTCGTTATGCTGACAACATGACACTCTCTAACCGTAAATAATGGAACAGAGGCAGCCGGTCGGTCGGTATAGCTCTATTGTGGGCTCAAAACGTGGAATTTATTTCAATTTTATTTATCAACTTAAGAATAATTTTGCAGAGTAAAACTAGTTTGCTTGTCATGTTTTCTAATCTTCGGATTCAACATTAAGGATTCGTAATAAAAAAAATATATAAAATAGTGGATTAGACCCATTTCTAGAACTAACCTAATAGATAGAAGATAGAGATTAAACATGTTATTTTTCTTATTTTTCGTGTCCAAAATAAAATGTAGCTTCTTTAAAATTAATATGTTTGTAAATAGACCTGAGAATGTTAATTTATATGAAAAAAATGCATTTGCTTTAGTGTAAATATTGTCTTTAAACTATTTATATCCAGGAAATAATCATTTAAAAAGACGAATATAAAACTGAATAAACATTGATTCTGAGAGAGGAAATTATTTTGTTTAATAGCAAAGCACATCCAGTGAGCCTATCAGAATCAGAGGAGTTCAATATTATATTGAGGAGAACGAATCGTTCGCCTAGTCTTTCCGATAAAAAAACTCTAGAAATAAAAACAATTAATATTAGATAATGGAATTTGACAAGGGTTTCAAATATTTACAATCTGAATCTTCATCTGTTCCTAAAATTTAATGACATTACCTGATATCCCCCAATTGTAATTAATAAAAAATCTAGCACTGCTATTTTCCATCCCCTATCCAAGCTAATTTTGGCGCTCTTCTACTAAAGCTACCCTACTCACGCCTGATTCTTTAAATACAGTCATTACTAGCCATAATGCTAAAGGAAAAAATTAAAACACTTAATATCTTACAAGTAGCTAAAATTAGGATAAGATATTATGATTTAACACTGGATATTGGAAGTGAAATCTTTAAAAATTCATGGTCTATGGGTAAGGTGTCGGACTTCTGTGATAGGGTCCGAGGTTCAATCCTCGGTCCCGGCACAAATTTATCTGATTGTCAAACCCTTCCTTCACCTCTGACAAGAAGTGTATTAATCACAACTTGTGAATGTGGTGAGCACCAGGCCTCCACCGTGGTTCGGACTCCACGTTAAACTGTAGGTCTTCCATTTCATCTCACAATCACCCTACCATTACACATTAGCGTAAGTGCATATAACCCGAACGGTTAGTAAGACGCGGTGCTAATAATAATAATAATTTAAATAAAAGATAATAAAAAGCATAACCAGTACATCCGGTTGTGGTCGAACTCCCCCCTTTTTGTTTCAGCGTGAGGCGTAACTTATACTCGCCCTGCCTGTTTAAGAAGTTGTCTAGTGTAGTGGGCCCCTCACCCCCAACACACCACCCCATCTCCTCGACTGAGAGCTGAAAGAGAGAGAGATATTTACATTCCTTCTAGAGTCAGAAGCCGCGGGAACGACTTCAACGCCCGCCATTGATTTATTTGAACAAGTCCCTGGAATCGATGCGGTGTAACTCTTGCGGACGCTGTCCCTGGAGACGCGGGCTATTAGTCAGGAGACTGCCGCCGCTGGGGGAGCGACGCAACACGTGTTTGTGAAGAGCCAAGGTCTAGAGAATCACAGTTTGGACCATGAGACAATGTTTTTAATTACCGTGTAATTATTGATTATTATGATGTATTTGCTGTGCAATAGGTCTCATTACCCGACAGGAATATCCATGCATTTACACTAATGATATAGGAACTATAAAGGTAAAATTTAGAGAAAATGCCAAACATTTGCGTGAAGAAAGAGCAGAAAACTATTTTTTTTAATATGGTGAAACTCAAGCAGGTTTCAGACCCCGATCTCTCCTTCATCGGGAATCTAGTTTATTGCAAGAGTGACTCTTTAGACCACGCGACCGTCGAAGAGGATGTTACCATGTCTATCAACAGCTTGGTTTAAGGGTAAGGGATGATTAAAGTTGTTTAGTAGAAATACACCTACATTATTTATGAGAGAAGAAGGGAAAACCTCAGAGATAAATCTCTCCCAGTGCATTCGGCCAAAATTCGGACTTTGAATCACCCAGTCATCATAAATCCAGATTATTGTGAAACTGACACCTTAAACCATGTCACAATCAGTGTGGATCACGCAGATGGTGCAGGAAAATTAAAGTATTTTAATTGTGTTTTTCTACAATGCAATAGTGACAATGTGAACGAGTTAGGATCTTAATTTATATCAACCATAGTGTCGATTTAATGAAAAGGATTTAAGATATCGCATGAGTTTTGGATAGCAATGCGCCAGATCAGAGGTTAAACGGAAGATTCTCAGGGCATAGTAGCAAACATAATTCCACTGTTTAAGATTTCAGTTAAAGTCATTTCACCTCCCCCTTCAGAGCCTTTGTCCTTATAATGGAATCCTAATTCGTCTTATAACGCCTTATAAAGCTTGGATACAAGTTACCGACCGGGATACGAACACGAACTCACAGGATATACTCAGAAATAGTAAACCATCAATTAAAACACAACGCCTTAGCTGTCTCGAACACTACAGAGTACATAATCGTATTTAACGACCTTGTCTGTTTGGAGATTTAGAAGCTATTTTGCGAACCGGGTTGCAATTTAACTTGACTCAGTTACGCAGTCTAGGCGTTATCACACTTAGACACCAATGTATGAAATATAAAGAAAGGGAAGATAATTAACATTTCCCCCTGTGGGGCCTAGTGTTCATCTACTGATAGCACTCTTCCTCTGACGAGCTTACACAGTCACTATACTATTTGTACCTTGAAAACGTTGACTTGCTTTTTAAAATTACATTTTTCTTGTTTCCTATTCTATACAGACATATTCTTCCACAGATATTTTTAATTTGCATCCTAATAGGAAGAATCCTACAGGCAATTTTCGTGACCAAGCCAAATAGACTATGTTTTAGATGGTTTATAAAAAAAAGTCTACAACAAAAACTATTCCAAGATAAAAAATACGACTATTTTTAGAATGAATTAATAATTTGGGGTTTAACCTTAAATGTTATATCTTTAGAACATTCTGAATAAAAGGTAAATTAACTAACACGGGAAATCCTGCCTTTACCTGCCATAACGTCACAGTTAGGCAACGTCCTAAGAACGTGTCATATGGAAATAGAAACAAACAGATAACGGAAAGTCTTGCAGACACTCTCCGAGGAGCTACCTTACACTCCTACCTATATCCTTACACCTTGGTTTCCTCCCACACCCCCGCACGCCTCTGAGAAAATATATAACGTTCTATATTTGAAAACGTTCCTCGCTGCCGAGCCGGAACATGTTCCCGACAAACAAACCACTTCTTGACATTCATCTCCCTGCTTTTAGGTGGCAAGACGTAAGAACCACTTGCTGGTTCATTTCCCTATGAGCGCTTATTGATTTATGAGGAGGAGGAGGAGAAGAAGGAGGGGGCTACGCAGACAAAATCGTGATTAGATTAAATTAAAATCAATATAACTTATAATATTTTTTTAAATCAATACTTGAGCTAGGCGTTTGTGTATAACATGTCATAAAACATGTGCATTCTAACTTGCATATATAAAGATGTACTGTACCTGAGCCGTCAGCGACAAGGCCTTACACTGCTCTTTATTATACTACTATAAAGCCACATGGCTGACTCACTCACCCACTGACATTAATGTTTACCCACTTCCAGATGAGATATAAACTTGAAATTTGGCAAACTTATAGCTTCAAGCCTGTAACCGACGGGAAAATTCCAAAAAGTTTAAAAAGAAAATGTTTAACCGCTGAAAACAATTCAAGATGGCGGATCAACTTTAAAATTGGCGCGGACTTTTCTTTGGAGGTCTCTTGTGGCTAAACGGTAAGATCGATCAAAAAACAACTCTGGAATTACATTAGATTACATCCCCTTGCAAAGAAAATCCACAGGAGGTTTGGGGGCGGAGCCCCCAACGAGCAATGCGAGTTTACTCTAAAGCTACTAGCAAAATGAACATTTTTTATTTACATTATATATACAAATATTGTAGGTACATATTTAATTTTCTTTGACATAAGATATTATACTTGCCGTAATTTATTGATATTAATTAGTTTGTATTTGAAAAGCACTTCCTGTACAAGACTAAAATAAAATCATAGCTGCAATTTTAGTTGATATATATTTGTCAATAAGTAGCTAATTTTTTGTTGTGTTTGCTGGGCTGGTTATTACATTTTTTTAAATGTGAATAGCTTTGAGCGCGTGAAGATTTTTTTATACCAGATTTATTGTATTTGTAAAATATTTTTTTAAATATAAATTTGATATAATCAATATAATGTCCGTAGTAGATAGTTTTTAAAACTAGATATTATATTTTGTTGTATTCTTTTGGAAAGGGTTCCTACAAAATACAAAATTTTAGTAGTGTTATTTGGCGTTGTATATATTGCGAGTGTACTTCAGTTCTTGTCTAACCCTTTAACATATATAATGTTTTCCGAGGGATAGCACCTTATCTGAGAGCTAGGAAAGTTACTAGAGCTACTTCAACTTATTCATACGTCAAGTAATGTTATCTGATGATATCACTTTTGATATTTATAATAACACTAATAATATAGTAAAATATAATCAATAGTGACCGCGAAAAATATATATGTTGGTGTTTTTCTAAAGGTTTCTTCCTAACAAAATCTTACTATAAGTTTGTTATTCTGATATGTTTAGTAAATTAGCAATTTAAATCCATTACAAGACTAATACATTTTAAAAATCTAATTGAACCGTTTATTTTACATTAATAGATAACTCAGTAAAGTTTTCAACTTGATTAGTTGATATATTACATAAAATCATAAATATTTTAATAACTATTATATTATTGCAATTAAAATAATATATAGTTATCCATTTTGACTATTACTTAAAACAAATAATTTATTTTAAGCCACAATAGCGAAAGTATATATTTATTTAGATAGGAAGGAAGTTTTTTGACAGTTACCAAAGTTACTAAAACAATTTTAATATATTTACACGTAGCCATGTGATGCAACTTTAATGTTGATAGATATTATCAAAACCTATAAAATATTATTAATAATAGTAATAATAGATTAAAATGTCATCAATGTTTGCAGCAAAAAATATATATATATATATATTTCTGATAAGGTCCTTCCTACCAAAATCATACTATACGTAGTTTGACCAGACGTTGCAGAAATCAATGGAAAGGTGGCTTTAGGGTGGGGATGTGGAGAACCCGTGTTTTGATAGTAAAACATTTTTTGAGTCAAAATAAATAAAATATTGCCCAATTAGAGACGTAAAGTTTAATTTTATTCACATTGTGATATCAATAATTGTTGAATATCTGTCATAAGCATATTATAATGCTGATGAAATCTTTTTTTAAATTAAGATCAAAGTTGTCATTAAATTCCAGGACACCTAGATATTCAAGAAATTTTTATGTCCCCATGTAAAGAAAATTAAACTATATTTTCATATTGAAGCGATATTTTATTTATTTTGAACAAAAATACGTTTTGATATAAAGTCAGCCTAAACACTGCCGTTTCCTCACATTCTCTACACTCCCACCTTAAGAAAAGGGTATAAAGTTCGTGTTAGGGTCGTATATCGTACTTACCGTCCAGAAAAGGTTCCCACAGGTATACCCTTCCCATGAACTGCTTCCCGTTAAACGACTCACACTGGAGCTGCCTGAAGTCTTTGGTGCCGACCGGACACGCCTGGAACACAAGACACAGACAGCTTGTGTCACAAGAGGTGGTACAATAGCTACATCGGTGAGCGCCAAATTTATCTACTCTGTTCTGCCAGCGGCGGAGATGTTGGGAATCAGATCCCGGTAGAGTGTGTTTTTTCTTAAATTATTCCCCACACTCTCCCCGAGAATACAGGTATATTTCATATAGGTGCTATCATCCTTACCCTACTCTATTATTGTAATTACATGCCGACAACCAGGACGGGCACAAATACGCTGAGAAAGTAAAATTAGTAAAATTGCACAGTGGTTTGGGTCACAAGATAAACCACGTGGTATCAAGTTTGTCACTTGGATGGCTACCTGGTTTAAGGCATCACTCTTGCAGTAGAATAATACTGCTGATGACGGGGAGATCAAGGTTAGAATTTCGGTCTGGTGTACTGAGAGTGGTTTATCCAAATAATACAATATAGCCTTGTTAATCATTAAAACCATTAGTGTTATTAGTATCTAATTGTATAGACCGAAAAGGTAGTAAAACTCGGTGCTAAAATGAAAGTTAATTTCTCAAGATTGTTTTAATTGACACGCTTAGTACAAGGTTTAGGCACTACAAACGATTTAATCGAATTGCGAAAGTCTCGGTGGCGTAGTTGGCTAACGCACTTGTCGTGTTGAGCACGACTGCTGAGGACGGGGAGATCGAGGTTCGAATTTAAGTCGGGTGAACTTGGGGTGGTTTTTCCTAAATGGTTTGCCACTCTCCCTCCACGCAAGTGCGGGTTCACTTCCTCTAATTCAACCTTCCCAATTTCTAATCCATTAGAGTAATTAGTACTTAAAGCGTATAACTACCCCAACGGGTAGTAAGACGCGGTGCTAAATATTATTATTAATGGCGAAAGAATTATAAATGCTATTTAAGAGAAAAATCACTATCATTCTACGAAATAGGGGATAGAAAACAGCTTTCACGGAAAATATATACCAAGTTTACCAGGCTAGGATTCGAACTAGTATTACGACATCCTGAGCTACGAACAGTCCCGCTGGCGCTGAATTAGCTCTGCCTATGTGTATAATTTAATAAGTGGCGTGTCGTGGATTGTTACCAGGATAGTCAGAGCTTGTTTTAAACTGTACCTATGATACGTTTTCACCCACTTGATCCCCATTTGACCAATCATACATAGGTTATATTCTAAGTACCCCTCATGTGAGTATATTCCGATTGATACATGGTCAATGAGTGTTCTACGAAGTCATAAGAGCATATCACAGGTACAGTTTAAACCAGCCCTGCTTACCTTGGCAAAACTCCACGACCCTCAGTCCTGTTGGTCCTACTCACCGAAAACAATAATTTCATAAATGAAAAACATATTTACCTGATCATTGCAGATGTGGAACCTTTTGTAAACTCCCACACACTGGCTCTTCATGTCACCAGGTCCAAGCGTCGAGTTGTCTGCGGCGTCCGTCCGAGACCGACGCCTCCTTGACCTGTTGACAAATATCCATCGATCAAGTAACCGTTTCTGAGATAGTTCTCCCCACATGGACCCATCTTGGATATACAAATGCATAGACATAGATGAGAAAAACAATTTTGAAAATATAAATGAAATAACCATGTAAATTACAAAGCCATTTTTTTCAATGATTTTTGTTAATTTCAAAGAATGCAGATAGATCGACGATTAAATCTCTTGCAGGATGGTACAAAGTAGTTGAAAGACAAATGTCATCCTCGAATGGAATGATATGTTATATAATAATTATATGAAGTGATTTGGAGGGACACTTAATGGTAAATTTTATAAAATCGAAACTGATCTACAAATTAAGGGCCAGTTTCATAGTCAAATTTAGTACACCTCGAGTGCGGCGCTACACTAAGTACATGACGACTTATACCTAAACCAGAATGGAATGGGCCGTTCTCTCATAGGAAACTGGCCCATTCCACTCGAGTTTAGGTAGGTGACGTCTTGTATTTAGTGTACTAAATTTGACTATGAAACTGACCCAATGTCATCAACATTCGGCCCATTGTGTTTTAGGGTATGTGTGAATAAACGCTAATAGGCCTTGTGCTGATGTGCCTTTAAGCTCCAGTAGTAATAACAATAACAATAATCTTACCCACTTCAGTGGACAAATGGTCTGAGGCGTCACTCCCATATTAAGATTGTCCTGCTGAAGACGAGGAGATCGGAATTCTAGTCCTGGTCGGGTTTACGAAGGGTATTTTTCTAAATTGTTTTCAGTTCTTCTTCCATGCAAGTGCGGCTAAACTACCTCTAAAATACTTCCTTCCTGATCCTTATCCTATTAGAGTCATTATCATATAACCTGAACAGATATAATGACGCGGTGATGAAAAAACCAACTAACACGCAGAAAATATTGCCAATTCCTTTGAAGAATAATTTGTACAAATTAAATCACGTAAGAACACATTTTAAATAAATTGATTCATCTTCATCCATTAAAAGCGCTAAATATTACTAAACAAGCTCAATTATTGGAGAAGTACTATGCAAAACTTCTCAATGATGTTTCACGGTCACTGGAAAAAGATAAATAGGCATATATATTTAAATAAAATATAAATACACACCATTAATACAACTAAAAAAATTGATCTTGTTTTATACGTTCTAGCGCTTTTATTGGGAGATCAGATCAAAGTTTTTATTTTATTTTTCTAAGTGAGAATCTTTTTAATTTTTATAGGCAAAGATTTTATCGCTTAGAAATAGGACCTAGTCTAAAGTAGAATTTTTCCAAGAAGAAATGTTTATAAATTAAATAAAAATGCAACCAATATTAATATTTCATTTGCTATTTTTTTTATCATCGCATCTTACTACCAGTAGACTGAACAGGTTGTACTCATATATGGAAATTACTCTAATAGGGTAGGGATGAGGAAGGAAGCATTTTAAAAGGTAATCTAACCGCATTTGCGTGGAAGGATAGTGGGAAACCATTTAGGAAAAACCAGCCTCAATAGACCCAACTGGGTTCGAACACCGATCTCCCCGTTTTCAGCAGACCAGTCCAAAGCGAGAGTGATGCCTCAGACCATTCGGCCACTGAAGCGAGTTGTACTAAATTACTGGTGTTATTAGGTATTGCTAATATTTGTCTGGACTGTAAGATTCACCTTCTCATGTAGCTTTACTTTATCCTCAAATTTGATGATGATTGATACATACGTTCAAGCTGTAGTGTCAAAAATGTGGTGGCCACACACCCAGCCTAACTCGTATCACATTTTAATCACTCTTCTTTAAAGTCAAATAAAAATCCATTATTTGCTTTTAAAAAATAAAGATTTACTTCTGGCGAAGTTAGACATGAAATTAGGCGAATCGCGAATGTCCAAAGAGCATGTGCGCATGCGTAGACATATTGTAGGAACGTAATACTTAGCAGGTACGACGTAAAGAAGTCACGAATGAGCCCATGGTTCCTATTGCCTTACAAAAAATAAAAAAAATAAAGTATTTTCAGTTTAGTTTGTTCTATATTGTGACAGCATTGAGGAGTTGTGATACGAGTAAATATGGTGTTCTATTGTAAGTGGTGGGGGTAGCATGCCTGATATCTAAACGATCAACCCCTAGTACAATTTCAGCCCCTGTGCCTCCCTCTCTACCTAACGGAAGAGTTTAGCGTCTTACCTTGCTAATTTGTGCTGGTGTTGAACATTGAGCTTGCGAAGTCACAACGCTAAATATATCGATTATCTTATCAGTGTCAGGATTTATATTCCGTTAGCATCCGTTACAAACATTTGCGTTTCCTACATTAATCGGGCACCGAGACGCGATGCGACGCACGTCCGTCGACAGTCGTGCGTGAAAAATTGAAACGCACAATTACAACATTAAAGTTTTATGGATCCTTTCCTGTACGCCCAAAACGGCAACGACGCGGCCGTACCTTCTGCTTTAGGAGAGGCGAGGGATTCTTAGACGTGGAGTGACGTCATCGCGGTGACGTCATGTGAATGTCTGACGTCACCTGACGTTGATCGGTTTTTAGTAGGGTTTTTTCATCGCAAATTAGTACACGCATACATTAATTACGATAATAAGCCAAGGACGAGGAAGGTAGAATTTTAGAGGAAATGTACCCACGTTTGCGTGGAGATATAGTGGTAGATCTATTGATAAAAACTACCCTAAGAATACCTGATCGTTATTCTAACCCTGATATCTACGGCACCAACTATCAAGTCCAACACGAAAGTGACTCACTCAAGCAGTGGTGTATCCAAAATTTTTGCTCGCGACCCCCAGATATAGTTTCTCTTCGACTTTATACTCTTAAAGTTGTTGGTGTATAAAATAATATACTAAATAATAAGATTTAAATGAGAAATATACATATGTTTACATAATTTTTTACATGTTACGTACCTCAGAGGAGGTATTCGCGTACCCCAGATTGAGTATCACTACATTAAAGCATGCGGCTACCAAAGCAGGAGATTTCAAAGTACTTTTTCAAAGCAATTAAGGGTCGTTGGATACGTGACCCGCATTAACTTTCCACTGCTTCTTTGACCTTTTACCTCTCACGAATTTATAATTACAATCCAAATTTATATTATACAGATACAAAAGCTTAGTGCATCACTTTTAATTGTAAACCCTTGGCAAAAACGGTACACCTTAGATTAAAAAAACCTCAAGCATAATATTAATGCAAATAGCTGCACAGTTTTTACTTTCTCGCTATCTTAGAGGTAGAGAAAGTATTGTGATCACCAAAAAAATCGAACTCAATATTTTGATGAATCTTGACGTTTCATGACCCCTTGATACCAAAAAAGTAGTTTTTTACTCTCCGTCTGTTTGTCTGTACCTCTAACTAGAGCCTAAATTATTTTACCAATCGGGCTAAGACTTGGTATCTAGGGTTTGCATAGGGTTGCCCCGAGGAGTTTTTGGATTGGACATCTAACCCTAAAATTAAAGGTATACCCTGATTTTGATTGGAAGAACGGTAGAGACAATTCAAACCTATTTCTTTGCGGCCAACACTGATAATATATTACATTTTATTTGTGTTATTTTATAGGTATTGAAAATATCTATAAAAGTGACAGCTGCAGATAACATTGCTTGATGTATGAATATTTAACATTGTTTTAGTAACTTTAGTAACTAACTTCTACTCTTCTTCCTACAAAAATCATACTATAGTCTACTGTAAGGCAAAAAGAGAAAAAGTCGATTTTCCCAAAATCGGCTCTAACGGTTTTGATTAAATTTCATTTATAAATATTTATAAATATTCCAAACAAAATGGCTTCTCTCAATATTTCGTCAAAATGACTTTAATGGCTCCGGTCTGTTGCTTAAACTATCTTTTTTTATAACATCTAAAATATTTGGAATATGTAATTACTTATCGTTACAAATATGTAGGTCATTTATAATAAACATATTTTATAAGAAGCATATTTTTATAAAACCAAAAACTTTCAAGCTATTCGTAAATATATATATTTTTTAACTTTTTTAACACAAAAGGTAAAAGTATTGCGACCGAAAAAGAAAATACAACCTGAAATGTTGATGGATGTCGACGTCTCAAGACCCCCAAACCCTAAAAAGTGGTCTTTGCAATGCCGTTTGTCTGTGTGTCTGTTTAAACTTAAAATTAAGAGTAGTTTAGAGAAGGACGAAAGGAGAAAAACTCGATTTTCTCAATATAGACTAGCGATTTTGATGAAAATTTCGTATCTAGGTGTTGATTAAGATTATAAATAAACCGTCTATTTTCATTGTACCATGAAAATGAATTTTAGGGTACTTTACAGAAGCAGAAACTTCCATATACCCGCAACTATTTGAGATACTAAATAACTTATAATTGCAAAATTATAGTACTATTAAAAATAAAAAAACTTTTTTATGGAATATATTTTTATAAAACCAACAGTTTCTGAGATATTGGCAAATATAATAATATAATTTTGTAAGCTTTAGTTGTAAAGAGATACTACAGTTTTAAAGCAATAATTTTACAATGCCATAGAGTATTTATATATAAGTAAGTCTCTAAAAGTGTATGAAAGTTTTCCTTAAGCTTCTTAGGAGAAATGTTTGTACAAAAATGATCTATATTCATTTTAGACTCCATAGTCAATATTTAAATTTTTTTATTGGTCAAAATTTATAAATGAGGAATTTAATAACAATGCTATGGCATGAAGATTTGCAGCACCTAATAAATTGTTGAAAATTTTAACTGGAAATTGAAATTTTAATACGAAGTGTTGACCTTTGTGGACCCAACAATGATCTCTAATATCGGTCCAAACATACAAATGAGGACATTAATTCTTTAAAAACAAAATTATAAAATGTAAAACCGGGACTTAAAAAAAGTTTTACATAAGTATAGTGAAATATATGTTTGGGTTTACTAGTGTATATTATTTAGTTTCACAGATATTACGAGTTTAGAGTAAATATCTCCATTTTCAAACAATAGAGCGAGAAAGTCCGTGCAGAGTTCCGTACCATTTATTTATACTTATATTTACATATTTCTTCCTACGTCTAGAAGAATATCAATACAGTTTCTCTAATTTATTCTCCACATCTATTACACTTTGAATAAAATCTAAAATAAATGTGTGTTATGACGTGTGAGATATCAGCTAGAAAATTATTAAAATTAGGTGGGGATGGTGATTTCATTCATTTTTAGTGAGGAACGTGAACAGGATTTCAGGATTCCCTTAATTAATTTGAAGCTAAATATATGGAATATTATAGTTTATTAGAAAAAATACGTTAACAAAAGCAAACTACTTGTAGGAATATAATAAGAAGGGTAAATGTTAGTATTAATAAAATAGTGTCAATATTATCAGCATTTAGCAGTCCTGAAACCAATAGATTATTTCAGTTTAACGATTTACAAACTAACATAATTTTATTAAAAAAGCCCCCTTTGGTGGCTGCATGGTTTAAAATGCGTCAATTTTGCAATAGACTAGACTGTCGATATATGAGCGATCATAATTCGAATCCCGGTTGCGTGTAATGAGGGTGGTTTTACTAAATGGTTTCACTATCTCCCTCCACACAAATTTGGGTACACTTTATCTAAATATATCTTCCCTCATCCCAAACACATTGTTGTAATTAGTACATAGCTGTGTAGCCTGGTCGGGTAGTAAGACGCGTTGTAAAAAATTGTTTTATAAAAGACAAAGCACACTTTAAATCGACCGTACATCCATTACTGTAGAAGGGTAAACTCCAAATTAACCAGTAACAACATTTTAGGCCGCGTTGGGAAATACGCCCAGGGATCTTAGGCACAGGCAGAGAGAGTTAAGACGTCAAGACAGAAACAGCAGTCTTCACGTCACGGATTTTGTAAGGCGGAAGTTTCGTTAAGAGCAGAACCCATAAAACGGTCAACTAATAAACCACGTTGTAAAAACAGTAGTTTCTTTTTAAATGGAGTCACGGCTGATGTATATTTAAACGTTATAAAATTAGAACTATGTAGACTTGTTTATAAATTGTTTATCAGGTCAAACCACAGCGCAAAGTTATGCGAGACACCAAGGACGGCTCTTGCTAGTTCCTACATCAAAATGTGTGCTGCAGGGATTCGCGGGAATTTTATAATTTATATTTTTATCTCCACGGCTTTCTGCTTGTTTGGGTATTATGCATTTGTAGGCCTACTAATTATGCTAATATGTTGGGGATAAGGACAGTTTAATTTAGAGGAAGTGCACTTGCATTTGTATGGAGGGATAGTGAAAAATCACCGTAAGTACACCCGATTGTGATTTGAATCCAAATCTCCCCGTCATCGGAAGTCCAGTATATTGTGAGAGACACTTGGACAGTACAGCCATCGAAATGGGTATTTTTACTAACCAAACGCATACAGGAAAGTGATTAAAATCCTACACAGAAAAAAAAAACCACTGTGCCTTACTACTCCTATAGGGTATACTAGTTTTAACTCAATCAATGTGTAGAAATGAATAAGTTAGAGTTTAAAGGAAAAGTACCCGTATTTTCATGGAAGGAAAGTGTGAAACCATTGAGGAAAAATACATCCAGCTGGTATTCGAATCCCAACCTCCCCATTACTGGACAAACAAACAAACAAACAAACAAACAAACAAATCTAACATTTAGTCAATGTGGCCACCGATACAAGTATTCGACATCTTGATTCAATTAGTAGGTCTTACTTAAAATCCAAGGGAACCGGGTTTGAGTCCCGATGGGTAACGAAAGTTTATCATGATGGGTAAAATAAGGATTTGGGTATATGTTTGTTTGTTGGTGTTGTCCTAGTGTTCACTTAAAGTCATCTTATAATGGTTTGTAAAGTCTTTTAAAATGCGCATAGAATATAATTTATTACGAACAGGGTGGTTAGTTGTAAATAGAAACAGTAGTATCTACTTGCAGAAAGGATGTACATAGAAAAATAAAAGTAATTGTATTTGAATGGTATTGAACACCAGGCACTTGAATTAGTCAAGCGCGATACTCGCGTAGCCCCTGTCGTTTCGGGCGTATGATTGGGAAAGAGTCGTTCATAGCTTGGAACTTACATTAGCAAGTTTTTTTTCCTAGGTTACATTTCCCAAAAATTATTAAGAAAGTTACCTACCTGTGACATCACGGCAGATCTAGATAGGATTTCCCATGTTTATGAATTTACATTTTATTCAATGAGTTTTAAAGATATAACGTGTAAACAAAAAACATACATTCTTAAGTAATTCTAAATAATAGTCCTACCATGTCACTAAATTATTATTTTGGTTCTGAATTATTTATTTTGTAGATGTATTATTTTATAAATCCTCAACAACTTAGGCTATTGGCCACAAAAATGGGCTGTAGAAGTCTTCCTGCCAGGATGAAGATTAAAAAAGTCCGTGGGAGCATATGTCTATCTAGAATAGGAAACAAGAAAAAGGTAAAATTAAAGAGCAAGTCAAGGTTTTCAAGGAGCAAATAATATGGCAAGTGTGTTAACTCGTCAGAGGAAGAGGGGAAGTGTTATCAGTAGATAAACAAAAGGCCTGGTAGGGTGAACTGCTCATTTTCTTTCCTCTCTTTATGTATCGTAAATCGGTGTATAAGTCTGATAGTGCTTAGACTGCTCAGGTGCGTCAGGTTAAGATGAAACCCACTTCGAAAAATATATTTTAATCTCTAACTAGACAATGGCATCAAGCTAGTAGCTGTCCTGGTGATTTGAGTTCGTTTGAGAGTTGATTTACTGGCCTGGGGTTTCCTAGTTTAACTATAAAATAACTGTAGTTTAGAGTGTTGATTGAGTTCATACTGTCATCAATCACTTTTGTTTTAATTCTTTGAGGTAAAATACTAAAGTTTGACACTGGTAGGACTGTGCGAGGGTCGTGCTGGGACTGTGTCGTGTCGCTACCATTCACACTGATAGGACTGTGCGCAGACTGTGCTGTTAGCGCTACTGTTTTGCTTATCGACAATTGTAGACACAGATCAGAGGAAAATGTGATTGTTGCATTTGGGCTTTATCTTATTTCACTTGATAAAAAGAGGAGAAAACGTAGAAAATACTGGGTTTATAATTTGTTTAGAGCAAGAGAAGAAGGATAATTTCACAATATATTTGGGCGACTCAGAGATGACCATCAAAATTTCACAAATATTTTAGAATGAGTGTCCTGAAGTTTGAAAACTTACAGAAACCTCTTACATTCAGTTTTTCAGCTATATCCTTTCAAATATTTTCTTTAGTGAGATTATTATCATAATTTTTATGCTGCAAATTATACAAGCATTCATACACGTGAACCAACATTATTAAGTTTTCTTCATCCATAGTTTTGGCTTATACCACACAGTTGTGTTAACAATGTTGGAATGTTTCGCACTCACTGTCGGATTGTAAATAAGAAGCTTCGTGAAGGTTCGCCACTTGCGGAAGAAGCCGAAGTAGGTGAAACGACACTAGGGCCAGTTTCATAGTCAAGTTTAGTACGCCTCAAGTGCGGCGCTACACTAAGTACATGCCGGCACCTACCTAAACCAGAATGGAATGGGCCAGTTTCCTATGTGAGAACGGACCATTCCATTCTGGTTTAGGTAGGTGTCGTCATGTCCTTAGTGTAGCGCCGCACTTGAGGCGTACTAAATTTGACTATGAAACTGGCCCTAAGACGACATTAGGGCGACATCATCTACATTCACACTGATAGGACTGTGTTGGGACTATGTTCGTACCGTGCTGGACTGTGACCTTGGGAAATCACTTTTGAAACGATCCAAGACGACACAGTCACAGCACGGCCTGAGCACAGTCCTATGAGTGTGATTCAAAAACGGTCTTACAAGGTAACTCTTATGGGAATGACCTGTTCGAGATTGTTGGCAGCACGACACAGTCCCAGCACAGTCTGCGCACAGTCCTATCAGTGTGAATCAACCTTTAACGTGCACTTTTTGAACCTACTGGTTATATCAGCACATCTGAATGTATATGGGCGAAAATTAAAGATACTATCAATTTTCCCTGGCAAGGTATTTCGACATATTTTCCAGGATTTTTTTTTTTTTTACATACCACAGTCAACATGAAACCAACGGCTTTATCTTTCTTCCGAAGAAAGTTGTTCTATAACTATATATCACTGAATAAATATCCATCGACCTCAGTTGGGTTTGATCCCACAGATATCGAGTCGTGAGGCAAGCACTTTACCCTAAGATCACCGAGGTCGACCACACTGTCATCAACATTTTAAAACCTCTTGTGCTTTGATTTAGTAGGCTTTCAGGTGTGCTGACCTATAATATTTTTTAGCACCACGTCTTACTACCCGTTCGGGTTATACGCTTTAAGTACTAATTACGCTAATGGATTGGGAATTGGGAAGGTTGAATTAGATGAAGTGAGCCCGCATTTTCGTGGAGATAGAGAGTGGAAAACCATTTAGGAGCCAGTGCCCCCCCAGTTCACCCGACCGAGATTCGAACCTCGATCTCCCCGTCCTCGGCGGTCGAGCTCAACACGACTAGCGCGTTAGCCAACTACGCCACCGATGCGGGTCCTGACCTATAATAGAATCCTGATGTAAATGACGCTATGTGACAGTTACAAAAGTTCTAAAATTATTTTCACATATTCATATGTCAAGTAATAGGATCTGCAGCCGCCTATTTTAAAATATAGCGGAAAAATAATTATTATAATAAAGTTAAAGCGTTTAATTTTTTTTTAAATGTGTATTGTTTTAAAGGTCCTTCTTAACATAATCATATTATTGGCTATAGGTTAAATAAGTTCATGTAGTAATATAAACTTGTGCTCAGAGAAGAAAAGTTTGATCTCAAATACAATAAAACAAAAACATGAAATACTATATCAATTGATTCAAAGTTAATTTTTTTATTTGAAGTATTAAAATAATCCATTCAACTAGACCTACAGTCGTCTCTTCTTGGGAGAACATTTTTTAAAAAGAAAAACACATAGATTCAGAATGGATTATATTGAAAGCCTTTTATTATATTAATCTTAGATCTGTCAAATTTGACACCAACTCTCAAAAGTGACAGCTGAAGTACAGATGAATTTTTCTTATGGGTGCATGAAAATATGTTTGGTAACTTTTTGAACTGTCTCACGAAAAACTAAGTCTTTTAAAAATAGTAACTGAATTTTAAAATCTGACAAGGCATGTTTATATATAACACGATTCATTATACTACGATAAAATAAAATATCCCGATCTTTAAAATTATAAGATATTATTTTCTTAATAGGCTCATTTATAGATAATTTCTTTAAATATAATTAATTTGTTTATACTTCATTGACTGTTACTTATAAGTAGTATTATCACAAACCAATATGCTTAAATAATGTTCACTATTTCGATAAAAATAAAATTACATTTCAATAAATATTGAAAATGACAATTTGAAGTTAAATAACCGAAGTAAACAATCATATTGTCCTCCAGCTTTACAGACAATGTTTGAGAGTACAGCGAAAACCCGTTAAACTGAACCCCGGTAGTCCGAAATTCTAGATAGCCAGAAAATAATTTTATCAAAACGGGGAGAAAAAATTATTAGTCAAATTATATGTATTTTTTCGTGTAACAAAATTTAAAGAGGATTATAGGAAACAGCGATTGTAAATAACTTAATATTTACATGCTATAGACATCAAATTGTGTGTTCTTGTACTAAAAGTAATTAGAGCATTGTAAATATTTATACTGTAAATGTAAAATAGTACTACGTGATACCCATCAGTCAAATGAAAGAGAAATTTTATAATTAATTCAAATTATATTTTTATTTTTAGCATTACATTTTACTACCCGATCGGTTTGAAAGCTTATTTACTAATTACGCTAATTTATTTGTGATGAGGGAGGTTATATATATATATATATATATATATATAGGAAATATACAAGCATTTGCAAAATGTAATTTTAAATTTGCCAAAATACTCTGTCTTCTCGCGTAGAGCCATCCATATTTATCTGCTTAATCCGAACACGTTCGAGTCTAAGGTTCTACTTTGTAAAAAACATTGACAATAGTTTAATAAATTTAGCTTCAAGCTGTAGATATTGACGTCATATATCAAAATCCAGAGCTACAGAATAAATTAATCGCGTATAAATGCAAAAGACCCTAGTTTTATAGCTGTCGGAAAAGGATCTTCCAATGGAAGGTGGACTATAGCATCCATACACTAAGCCAAAGTTATTCAGTTGGAAATAAAATGCTATATATCTACACAAGCTTAGCAATTAGTAGGGCTGGAACAAATAAATCTAAAAATAAAAGGTACACAAAATCTGTTAAACTGTTAACGCGGCCTTTTCTTGATGAAGCATTTAGAGCAGTAAATTATAAGATAACTATCCAAGAAGTTGAGGATTACGTACGCTCTTTAAAAAATTGTAGCCCCTTTTCACGCACAAACAAATGAACCGTTTGACGTTAAGATAACTGTTTTACATGAATTCAAGAGACCCACCCACCCAGAAAGTAGAACCAACTTAGAAAAAAAGCACAAGAAAAATGCTATGCCGTAAAACTTAATTTTAATTATAGTCTGCAAGCTACTTCTTGACACACACACACACACACACACTAGTAAAACTAACAAGTAAGAGAATATAAAACAGACATGGAACGATATATGGCGAAACGTCGGAACATTTTTCAACTGTTTCACGTCTACATTAATTTACCGGGTATAAATATAGATTTTTATAATCATATTTTAAACCCCTGAATATTTTTAATACACTTCAAGTAAGTGCATTTTTTTTCGGCTTATCTTACTACCCATCCATAATGGATGAGCGTTACCCCCACCGATCCTGGTAAATTAGTGATTCGTAAATGAATAGAGGTAAAAGTGATCGGGGATGGGTAAATAAACAAGGAGGGGGTGGTTTAAAAAGGTGTACTAAATGATGTGTTGTAAAATTGGTAGCTTTTAAGCCACCCACTTCAGTGGTCGAACGGTTTAAGGTGTCACTCTTGTGTTAGTAGACTGGCCTGCTGATGACGGGAAGATCGGTGTTCGGATCCCGGTTGGATCTACTAAGGGTGTTTTTTTTTCTGAAATAATTTCCCATTCTCCTTCCAAGCAAGTGCGGATGGATTACCTTTAAATTTCTTCCTTCCTCATTCCTACCCCGTCAGAGTAATTGTCATATATGTGTATAACCTGAACCGGTAGTAAAACGCGGTGAAAATAAAAAAATTAAAAAACTCTCGAGCCAGAAATCTTTCACAACACGTCACCAACTCAATATTTTTTGAGAGGCCTTCCCTCGGGCTTTCGAGGCCCCAAGTCCCCCTCCCCCTTTCCCTCCTTGAGCCCCTGAGGTAGGAGGTATGAACACGCTAGGGATATATATTAAGACATTTGATTGAGAGTCGAGGGGAAACATCATGAATCGTTGTTAACACGGGTCTCCTCTGACGCTTCTTCTTCTTTTTAGAGATCAGAGTCCCCCCCCTCTACCCCCTTGGAGGAGAGATATATTTCATGAAGCGTTGAGGGAAAGTTAGTTTGGTTCACCCGCGGTAGGTCGCCCTCTTATTAGTCGCCCAATTAAACAGGAATGACGGATGGATCGAGGAAGGTGGGAAGAGTTTAGGAAACATTCATAAGACCGGACAGATTATAATATGTTCACATCCAACAGAAATGTTACATATAGTTTATTTAATATTTCACTTTTTTTTAACCTGTATCGATTGTCGTATTCTCTAAGGCATCACTTTGGTCTTGTACTAGATTGACGGTGATGTGGAGACTAGGGTTCAAATTCCGAGGCTGGTTTTAATTTTAAGATTTTTCCCTCTTCCTCATTACATATGTGAGTACATTTACTTTAAAATTCTACTTTCAATCTTTCTCCATCAGCGTAATTAATTTATGCGTATAATCCAAACAGGTACTAAGACGCGGTAAAAAGGTATTATCTTCTTTTTTCCGCCAAACATTTTACTAATAATATTCATACACGTGTAGACCTATTATGTTAACAATTAAACATCACATTTTTTTATCATTTTATTTTGTATTTGGAATCTTTAATTCAGCTGTGTTGGATATTTTAGTGTTTAATAATGAAATCCCCAGGGAAAACAGGAGGAAAAAGATTAAGTTATAAGTAAATAACTCTGTATATGTAAAGAAAATATTGAGCAGCCGCATTGAAAAATAAAAAATAAACCGTTGTCATTTGATTGATTTTGTATGTGTACATTAAAAACCATAGTTACTAACGACTTATATTAAGAGATAGGAATTGAAAGGGTAACTTTAAGGAAATACACCCGAACTAGCTTGAAGATAGAATGGAAAATCATATTTGGAAGAACTACTCGCAGTACACCCGGTCTATGTCCGAGCTTTGGCCTCCCCATGACCGGTTAACCAGTATATTGTGAGATTGGCGCCTTAAGCCATGTGACCACCAGTGAGTGTATCCATTAAACAATCTAACCCTGTTTACCAAGTCAGAATCAAGCACCCTAATCCACACCTAGGCCCAAGCAGCACTATCGTATTAGATTAAAATCGTAGGACACTCAAAATTCCATTGACTGGGAGGATTAAATAGGTTTTTTTTTACCAAAGAATATTTGTTTCTTTCCTTCGTCTATTAATAGTATGACCTATTTTCTGTCATTTTCGCAAATAGTCACACTAAAATAACCAATGGGAGCTTGAAAAGGAAGTTGCCATTCAAGAGATGCGAAAAAACTCAAGGTATTTTGCGGTTCTTAAACCTTAAACTTTTTTTGTTAAAAAAAATCAAATATTTCTCCAGTATAAATACTGAATTTAATTTTCTTCACATGGTGGCTGTTGAATATCTTTCAAGGGTGTCCTGGAATTTAATGACGTTTTCTTTTCATTTAAAAAGTTTCTTATCTAATGCCGCTATACTCATGACAGATATTCAACAACTGTTGATATTACTGTGAAGAAAGCTAAACTATGTTTGTAATAAAGTAATACTTTATGTTTTTGACCAAAACACTTTTGATATAAGAACTGCAAAAACTGCCCTTTTTATCTCATCCCCTTCCACCCCACCTTAAATGGTAGACCTACATAATACACCCTATAATCATGTTTCTTTATATTCGTGTTTTTGGACAGTGTTAGTAAATTAGTTCTATGAAATGTAATGATACAATGAAAGTGATATTTTAAGTTGCATGAGAATAGTAAGTACATTTAGAACCAAAAGTCATGAAAATGCCAGAGTTTGTGTGATATACTTGACATTGGCTATGATGTGCATTTTTGACCAATTTTACATTTAAGCTCTTTAGTAATAATTAATTATTATTATTATTAGAACCACCTCCTACTACCCGTTCGGGTTGTACGCACTTAGCTAATGTGTAGTGGTAGGGTGATTGTGAGATGAAATGGAGGACCTACAGTTTAACGGGGGATCCGAACCACGGTGGAGGCCTGGCATTCCACACATTCACAAGTTGTGATTAATACACGTCTTGTCAGAGGTAAAGGAAGGGTTTGGCAATCAGATAAATCTGTGCCGGGACCTAGGATTGAATCCCAGACCCTCAGCACAGAAGTCCGACACCTTACCCCTAGACCGCCAGTTCGCCTTAATAATGAATTGATTAAATCATGTGTAATTGTCGACCTCAGTATTCTTGGGATAAAGTGCTCGCCTCAGGATCCGATGTACGTGGGTTCAAATCCAGCTGAGGATGGCGGATCTTGCTTGGGCGGTAAAATTCTGTAGCACAACTTCTTTCGGAGAAGAAGTTAAACAGTCGGTCTCATGTCGATTGTGACATGCAAAATAACCCTGGAATGCACGTCAAAATAGCTTTCCCGGCAAAATTGATAGGCGCTCTCGCACATAGAACTTCTGGTGTGTTGAAATAAGCATTCGATTCAGAAAAAACACTTTGAATTCCTCAAGTAAAAATAAATAAAACATTTTATTTAATCAATACAATTCTCAAATTAAATTAATCTATTTAACATAATTGAGACAAAATCAGTCCAAGACAAAGGTCTCGTTCAGAGGACCAATAGACTACCTTATTTACTAATCACATGCTGGTTTGGTGGTCCTCGCCGGGTTTTTTTTCGGCCAGTAAAACAAACTACGACAGCTACCGGTTGTTGCATCCCAAATAGAGAACACTGTTACGTAACGTTGGGGTTCATTAGTTTTCAGAATATCGGAACAATGTACACATGTATCCCCTGATTAAAACATAGGCACGCCTTACTTCCCGGCCCATGCCCTCGCATTTATTGGAACAAGGAAATTTACTGGGACGTTTGAGCAGACTTCCACACCTCTCCTAGAGTCCATAGGGGCGCGGGATTCCCTGCAAGATAGAGCTAAACACCACCTAAATTAGCTTTTTGACTAACGCGCCAGATACTTTTTTGTTATTAGCACCACGTTGGAATATACGAATAGGAACAAATTACGTTATTAAGTTAGGAATGAGTAAGTTGAAACATAAAAGGAAATGTATTAGAATTTGCGTGGAGGGAGAATGGAAAACATTTTAAGAAAAACCCTATCAGTACACCTGGAAGGGACTCGAATCCCTATCTCCCCGTCATGGTCAGTCTAGTATATTGCGAAAGTTACGGCTTAGCATAGACCAGGGGTGGATCCAGATCATTTTCATAGGGGCCTATAATTATAAATAACATAGCTACTTACAATGTTAGATTTATGTTTAAAACCATTTAATAGTTTCTCATTCATATTTAATATTTTGTGTGTTTTAAGCCGTGGTCATACTTTCCCATTTTTTTTAAATAAGATAGTTTTTATACACTATTTGTAGTAAACCTCCTTCAACAATATTTTGAAAAATTATTCACTCTAAAAGCTATGAGTAGTCTTTATCTTGATTTTTTTATTAAATAATTTTATAAACCAATTAAAGTGTCCCTCACTTAAATTTTTTTTAAATTTGGATGCCCCTCGAAGCTATTTAGAGTGATCCTCACCTTTATTTTCTACGATATTTAGATACCTCTATAAGATAATTTTTTAAGTGGTCTTCCACCAACAACACTTTGAAAATTCATTTATTTCAGATACTAGGCTTTCAAAATGACATGCATCTAGAAGCTATTTGGGGTTGTCCCCCACTAGACATTTTTGAAATTTGTATGATCTTGGAAGCTATATAGAGCTTTTCTGCTTTGTTTTTTTTCTGCCAGTGAGATGCCTCTAATCTATTAGTTATTTGATGCGATCTTTTCCGACAAAGTTTTGACAGTAGAATGCATCTAGAAGTAATTTGGAGTTTGATTTAAGGCCATCTTTCAGCTTCATATTCGATAATATCAGAGGATTTGAAATATATCTGGGGGTATTCCAGGGGGGCAGAGTCCCTCGCAGTTCCGCGGCTCTTCTGTCCACACATAATTCGTGGATGGACTGCTCTCAGGTGATTATTAGTCTTCTTTGATGTGTGATAGTCTACCGTCACTTACCAAGGCAGGCTGGCATGGAAGGGCTGGTACTGGTTTTTTCGGGTGCCCGAGTACCCGGAATGGCACTCGTGGACTTCGGCCCACGTCCGGCAAAAAGGTTCCGGTCCCGATGGGTATCAGTGGTTGCACTATAAAAGGCCTCTGAGCCCGGGTATATAGAGCTTGAAAGCCTTTGGTGGGGCCTCTTCGGAAGTTTTGTTTGGATACGAGAATCTACCGTATCTATGCGGGAAAATGTTCGTTACTCAGTACGCACGACAAATATTCATACATGAACACGATTTTTTTTTTACCACACTTGCGTGAGTTATATCGTAAATTGAATAAACGTGGACGAATAACGCACGTGTGGACCCGGATTAAGAGCTGTCTGCGCGTAAAAATATAAACAATTGTATAATTTATCTGTGTTGTATTTTCTTTCTAAAATTTGAACTTTCATTTTGTTTTTTGTATTAGTTTTTTAACTTTCACAAAGGGGTCAACCGACCCTTTGACCCCCTCCACCCGAATCCGCGCCTGGCTTGAATCATTTGACCAACGAAACTGGTTGAGAGATTCGGTCAATTTTTTCCCAACGCTTCTTACTACAGTCCAATAGTAATAAGAAGGACCTTTTATATTCAAATTTGTATAAAAAGGACCTTATCTACAGAGTAATAAAAGTTACTAAATCTACTTTAACGTATTCATACGTCAAGTAAAGTTATCTGAAGCTGTCACTTTTGATCTATATTAAAATAATGCTAATAATATAGTAATATGTTATCACTTTTAACCGCAAATAAATTTATTTAGACCAGTTATAACAAGACACATAATATATAGTTTGGTTCGATCCCAAGTGGCAAAGAAAATATTGTACTAATTTTGTCTGGGTTGGTTTTCTCTCACCTGAGTATCCCAATCTTTGAAGCTAAAATGCTGAATAAGTGCTTTATTTTTTACGTTGAGTTAATTTGTAAGGCGTATCTTTAAATTACACGTTTAGCGCTCTAAATGAAATCTAAAATATGTATATTTACATAATGGCTTGGTTTTAAGAAGTCAACTTTACTTTATAGCCTTCACGCTAGCTCAAGTCAATACCACGTCTTCCCACTAAACTAGGAATCCCGGGTTCTATTTCTGGAATAATAAAAAAATAATTATCATAAGTTAAATTAAGGCTTCCCTTTTTTTCAAGAATGTATTGACAGCCGAAGGATTGGGTGTTGTGTCAGTTTAGAATTAAGTTTGTTTTTAAGTGTCGGTTAGAAAGTGCACGCCAAATAACCCAAATTAAAAATAAAACCGACGTTACCCGGTTCATGCATTGAGAACTGACGAAGAGGCCACTCCGCCAGAACTCACGTCCCTCAATTATTCCACGTGAGCAAACTTGCGGACATGATCTTGATTGCGCGCGCAGCGGTACCATATCAATTATTTATGGCATTTTTGTGACTCTCCATAGCCAGAACATTTTAAAGAATTAATATTCCGGTATAATTGTAAATTGTTTTGTGCAAGAAGGAATTATGTGCCATAAAACATTTCAACTTAATTTTATATAGTAAGGAATTATTATCCTTTTGTTCATTTAGATGTTTAACGTGCACTTTCTAAGCCACCCATATCACCACATGGCCTATAAACTAACTTAAATCGAGAAAAGAGACATTCCCCAACCCTCCAACCGTTAACTATTCACTGTGAAAGGGGAAACTCAAGTACCAATGATTTTTTTTTTTCAATTATACGTGCGTATAACCCGAACGGGTAGTAAGACGCGGTGCTAATAATAATAATTCAATTATACCAGGAATCGAACCCTGTACCCCTGCTCAGTAGAGAGACACAATACTGACTGAACTAAGGTGTCATTAAGGAATTGTAAGTTACAAAACATTTATAGCGTTGTTATATACACACAAAAAAATGAATTATAAAACGGTTTTAATTGTGTTCTGTGCAAGAAGGAACATTACGTTATTAAACGGTTTTAGCAAAGTTATGTGCAATAAGGAATCATTAAATGGTTTTAACGTTGTATAATGCAAGAAGGAATATTAGAAGCTGATAAACGGTTTTAACGGCGTTTTGTTTAAAAAGTAATTACACGGTTTTAGCGGTGTTTTGAATAAGTAGGAATTATAAGATATTAAAGTGTTTAAACCTGTCATCGGCAGTCTAGTTACTTGCAAGAGTGACGCCTCAGACCATGTGGTCACCGAAGCTGGTTAAATAGTTTTAACGGTGTTTTGTGTAAGAAGGAATTATAAGATATTAAACGGCTCTAACGGTGTTATTTTAAGAAGAAATTATAAGTTTTAAACGGTTTTAACAATGTTTTGTGCAAGAAGGAATTATATGCTATAAAACATTTTACAAGTTATTTAGTTCAATAAGGAATGATTTTTAAAACATTCCTAGCGATGACTAGTTTTTAATATATAGTTGATCTTTTAAAGCTAACTTTACACTACATCATTAAAAAAACTTATTTATTTTATATTTTACTTTATCTTTGAGTATAATATTTAATATAATCATTACAGGTTTAACATTTTATTTGCTTAGTTCTAATTTACTATAAGCAGCATATACGTCATATTAACACAAAATATCTCTTAATAGATAGATATCCGACTTTAGACTACACTATATGCTCGGTAAACACTTTATTTGCGACTGTGGTTTATAGTTTAAAATGAAATTTACAAAAACATATATATATATATATATATATATATATTCCCCTACCTTTAAAATATTTTCCCACTTTTACGAAATATGTGTTTTGGCATTACTTATCAGAAAAACCAAATATATTTGAGAAGTGGATGAAAATTTTCAGAAAAGATTTTATGTTGCCTTGAACCGACTATACCTGACATTGATATATGATGTTGGAGTTCCCTTCAGGCTAATTACATTAAGATCTTCTTCTTTGATGTTAACTGCTGAGGTAGTTACTTTTATCCCCTTCCTATTCCGTTTTACATTAAAACGTTCAACTGTATTTATTTATTAGCACCGCGTCTTAATACCCATTCGGGTTGTAAGCCTACATACTAATTGGGCAAGTGGGCTTGACATGATTAAGGTTGAATTTATAGGAAGTGTTCCCGCATTTTCGTGGAGGAAGAGTGGAAAAACCACCCTCAGTACACCCGATCGGAATTCACACCCTGATCTCCCCCTCATCGGCAGTCTAGTTTAATTCTATAATAACGCCTTAGAATATACGGCCACCAAAACGGGTTACAAGTGTATTGAGAAGCAACTCGTGTCAAAATAAAAAGTTGCTCAATTATGTTTTTAATGTTAAATTTTAAGAAATTTGAAAATATGCTTAGGTATTTTTAACAGAATCAGACACGCATTAATGAGCTTGCAGCTAAAAAGGTCAGGGTTAGAATCCCAACCAAATGTACTGAGGTGGATTTTACCTAAATGCACTTTCCCGCCATGCAAATGCGAATACATTTTAGATGGATGTGAGATGGAAATTTCTCCGTTTTGAAAAATCAACAGTAAAATGGTTTCCAATATTTTTTCCAGAGAACACTTTTTTTTATCATAAAATATTTCTTTAATTTTCTCCAGAAAATGTTCAATTATTTATTTCTGAAAAAAAAAAACTCCAGCTATTTAAATGGAACTATTGCAACCGAAACAGTCGAAGTTTAATTTCTCCTCGGGATATCAACAGCAGAAACAATACAACACGAGTGACAATAAAGTGATAAAAGTGATTCTCTTCTCGACTACAGTGCTTGGTGGTCGAATGTTTCACTAACGTTGGGTCTACTGTAGACCAGTTACGTTAACGAATACATTCCTTTTCTCTCTGATCTGGAAATTTTACCTAAATCGTCTCACTTACCCCCTTTCCAGATATATATTTTATGGCTTTATGTGTATATTTGAGAGAATATAGGTGACATATCAGCCCTTCGCTTATTTAGTAGGCCGTAACTATAGCTTCGGAAAATGTACCAAAAAACTTTCAGAATGAAAATTTACTGACAAATGTTCATATTCCTTCCTTTAATACACTTCAGATAGTTCTACCTTATTTGTCGTTTTCCCACTAGTGTGTGGTTATGCGAGTATCCCGGACGGGTATTAAGACGAAAAGTAGGTCCTACGTAGAAATAAATCGGAGGGGTGCTTATGCTCCTTTATTAAAATTCCCCCCCACCAGAGCCTTCTATGAATAAAATAATACTACATCGAAGGAATATTTAAATATGTCACCGTAAACGATCCAAACAATTAATATCTCATCAAGTGTTTGGCCAGGAGGGCGAGATCTTAAGGGTTCAGGTTTGAACAAGGCACTCATGTCTTATAGTTTATGTAACACTACAAGCCAACACGTGTCTGTAAATAAGCCAGGAGGGGCAGGTGCCACTGGCTATCCTTGAGTTGGACATAACGCTCGGACGTATTTGTTAATAACTTGTGTGTTCAAGCTCAATATGAGCCCGTGGTAATTATTACTAGCACTGACCCCCCTACCCTTTCCTTTTAACAATTTTTCATCTCTTACTGGCGCTGGCGAGCAACAAGGACGTACGTGGTAAAAGCTACAGGTACGTGAAAATACGAGTATCGACGGTTTTATTTTTAAGATGAAATTACATCCGTATCGATGGGTACGCGGGCTAAATGTAAAGCTCATATAGTTTGGTTCAAGACCGTAGTCGGGGGGTTAAAACCCTCCGAGATTTTCGGAACAAAATATATATGGCTTTATTTATGGTTCAAACAATATCAAAATTAGGGTACAAGTACAAATTAGGGGGTTGTGTTAGCATAAAAACCCTTCAGATAGCTTATAAGGGTGTTTAATATTTTTCAATTTTCCTTGCCTTCAGCATTTAGGGGGTTATGTTACCATAAAAACAACTTTTTAGGTAGCTTCTAAAGGTGTTTAATATTTATAATTTTTCCTAGCCTCCGGCAATTGGGGGATGTGCCCACCAAACCCCCTATGAAATTATTGGCTTGTTCCGACCTTGGTTTGGTTTTCCAGTGACGTAGAGGTTAGGTTTCAAATCGAATCCAGGTAACATTTTACTAAGTGGCTCCACACTATTCCTTCACGCAAATGCGTTCACATTTAAGCTTAGTTCTACCTACTACCTTAAAATTCAGCCATATAATTGTTACTAATTTTTTTTAAATTAGATGTTTTTCGGTATTGAATATGTGGGATATTTATTTAATTAGTATCTAAGCTTAATGCAACGATATAAAAAAAAAGTGAAAATGGACTAATTTTGAGATGTATCCAAATAATGTATTCTTTTAAAGCAAAATACTTCAAAAGTAAAAAGGGCTAAAAATAATAGTTTCTGTACTGAGAATTTTATCACAAAAAATAACTTGTGTGTATTTAAATAGCATTTGTTAAAAACAAACGTCTTACAGACCAACTTAGTCTCGAGTAAATCAGAGCAAATAATTCCACTATTAGACACCCAATCCTACCGACAGAACTTTTACTATCTATGCATATTTTTATATATATAATTATTCTAGTGACCTAGACAACTGTTTTTAGATTATAACTAGGGACGTCTAGACCTGTAGTCAACCACCATGGCCACCTGCTAAAGTGTCACTATTTATAAAGGCTTGTAACACTTTTGTACATATTTTTTGGATGAGTTTTAGCTTCCTTTTCTTATTTAATTCGATTTAACATTTAATTTAAAAGTGATATTAAAAACCCGTTACTCGATTTAGTATGTTATATTAATATTCATTTAATGTATTTAAAATAGATCATCCCAGTTTAAAATATAATATTTGCGGACATAAAATTTTGTCTTAGGACAAATAGATTTTTTAATTCATTTTCTTACATTGAACACACTTGATAGCATTTATAAGATTTTATAATAGTTCATTTAAATTTGGTTGAAAAATTATAACTGATTACGAAAATCAAGATCAGAGCATTTGGTTCAGCGCCTCGATACTCTACTACTGATTCATTCCGGTTTTGTTCCGTGATTAAGGCCATTTATCACTCATAGCTTAAGGCAGAGCCTGTGATGGACGCGTGAGATCATTATCTGATTTGTTGATATCATGCAAACCCTTATGCATAGTTTTATTTTATTATTTTATTTTAAATGGCAATTTTTCAAGAAATATCAAATATTGGCAGCTGAAGCTGAAAAGGCATTTAAAAAATTGATAAAAATATTGAATATTTGTGCATTCTTTCTATAAGTCAACTTTATGCATTTATTTAAGTGTAAATACTTTTTATTTGTATTGCGCCTCGTGTTAATATCCACTTTGGCTATACACATATGAACTATCATGTTAGGGATGAAAAAGTTTGAATTTAAAATAAGTGTACTCACATTTTCGTAAAGAGAAAATGGAAAACCAATTAGAAAAAGCCGTCCTCGGTAAACCCGATCTCACCGTCATCTGCAGTCACACCTATTGTGAGAGTGATGCCTTAGATCATGCGACCACCGAAGCTGGTTAAAACTATTTAATTTTCCGTTACTATGCGTAGACTGCCTACAAAGCCACCTCCATACATGTTAAGTTTGTGTGGGCCAAAGAGACTCCCAGAGTCAGAAATTACTACCGATCCATTAAACTACTGGCGAATTTCTATGTCGTAAGCACCCCCTTAGGCGTAAAGTAAAAACCAAACTGTGGTCGTTCATTCATCTTCATAATACCAACACGATCGAGATAAAAGCTCCACAAAACACCAGCCTTTCTCAGCCCCCACCACCCGCCATCAACAAGTCCATTTACAAGTCTATTAAAATGCAAATGATGTTGCTAATGTGCGCCCGCCCGCACTTGCCTACATTCTCCCGCGGAGTTTTATGCCAGTAGTTCGGGTGAGGGGGGATAAGGGAGAGGAGGGGGTCAGACATGTTGCCTTATGATGGAGATGAAAGATAAAAACGAAGCAATTTGGCAAAACTGAACGTCTACACATGACTTTGAAGAAAGAGAAAGAAGACGTGTGTTAGCAGAACAAGTGTAATCTGTATTCAGTAAAAAACATGCAAGACCAAAAAAAAGATGAAGTAGTAATAGCAATAATATTAATAAAACCATTATAGTGGTCAGCTAAAAGACGGTTTAAGAATTACTTGATTTCTATAGGGTTTTTTTTTAGGCTGAACAGAGCATATCATTTTTCGCGGAGAAACAGCTATACTCTGAGTTTAATCATAGACAAAATATTTTTACTCTTTATCTTTAAAAAAATGTGGATTTTTATGACATGTCTGAAAGAAAAAATAAAACGTAGCTAAATCTTACGGTTGTCAAGGAACCTCATTTTAGATTGTTTTTATTTTGGAACGTAAATCAAGTTACATTTATGTTAGAAATAGTGAGGTTTTTACTTAGGTTATTAAATATTGTGAAATTTCAGGGCCTTTTCACGGAAACTTCTAGCTTTTCTTCATAGTTTTAAAACTACCTGACACTTTGGGAAAATAAATTATTTAGATATATGCTAATAAACGCACCATAGATAAACTATAGCTTGATTTTATTAAGAATGGACATTTGGAGCACTTTATAGAAAATACAAATATATCTTTTACAGTCAACATTGATAACATTTTACTATTTTATTAACTCTATTTTAAGTATTGATGTGGCGTAGTTAGCTAACGCTCTGGTTTCGTGTTGATTTAGACTGCCGAGGACAGATAAATCAAGGTTCGAATCTCGCTCGGGTGAATTGGGGGTGGTTTTACATAGATGGTTCACCACTCTCCCTCCACTAAAATGCAGGTTCACTTCCTCTATTCAACCTTCCCAATTCCTAACCCATTAGAGTAATTATTACTTAAGCGTATAACCCAAACGGGTAGTAAGACGCGGTGCTAATTATTATTATTATTTAAGTAATGCTAATATCTATCAAAAGTGCTAGCTGCAGATCACATGACTTGAAGTATAGATACGTGAAATTAAATCTAGTAACTTTTTCTAGCTGTCAGATATGTCCATTCTTAAGAAAAATTGGGTTTATCTTAACCTATTTCTCACTATTAGCGCCAAGTTTTCAAAAGGCCTTCTTGAGTAAAATAACCAAATCCGTTATCTATTTTTGAAATCAGGAGATCAAAAGTTCATTGCCGCACTTACAAAAGTACGCCACTTATCCCTATCTTGAGCTAGTTTAAGTTCATTCTAATGGTAGCCTCCCACTTGCATCTAGGTCTTCACAATAGTATCTTCCCACTGGGTTAGCCAGTCAGTACCTTGAACAAAGTTCTAGGATCTATCATTCTCACTGCGTGTCCTGTCCACCGTAATCCTCGAGACTTGATTATCCTAACAGTATCTTGGGATGAGTACAGGTTATAGCTCATCTTTATGTAGCCTCCTCCATTATATACAGCCATACTATTTATATTGTGATGAGTACAGGTTATAACTCATCTTTATATAGCCTCCTCCATTATCTACAGCCATACTATTTATATTGTGATGAGTACAGGTTATAACTCATCTTTATGTAGCCTCCTCCATTATCTACAGCCATACTATTTATATAGTGATGAGTACAGGTTATAACTCATCTTTATATAGCCTCCTCCATTATATACAGCCATACTATTTATATAGTGATGAGTACAGGTTATAACTCATCTTTATATAGCCTCCTCCATTATCTACAGCCATACTATTTATATTGTGATGAGTACAAGGTTATAACTCATCTTTATATAGCCTCCTCCATTATCTACAGCCATACTATTTGTATTTTGTAAACTACGTCTTACTACCCACTCTGGCTATCCCTATTTTACATCATTAGAGAAGCAATGAAAAATATATACGTTGTAGGAAATATAGTCGCATTTATGTGAAGAGAGCGGTAGAAACCATCTAGGAAAAAACACGTCAATAAATCCGACCGGTTTTTAAATCCCAGGCTACCAGCTACAATACAACCAAACAATATGTGGCTGACATCTTTGTCCATGCATACACTGGTGGGGGCAGCAGTTATATTATTACACTTTGGAGGTTTTTAGGCCACACCAACACACAGACCGCTTAGCGGTTTAACCTAAATACTGTTTTATTAGTGGGGTATCTTAAGTGAACTTTCTGAAAATACATATTTGGTCAAATAAACTAAAATTAGTTCCTGAAATATTTTTAGTTTTGAATTATTGTATGAACACGCGTTAAGAAAAATTAAATCTTATTTAGCCTTTTAAAAATACATAAATAATATAATTAACTTCACCAGATAAATAAAGGCTATTAGAATTATCAACATCGTCCTCATTATAAAAGCACAAAATGGACTCAATCATATCCAAAACCTTAACTCAGTCAGTAGTGTGCTTGTCTGCTGAGCTAAATGTCCCGTGATCGATTCTTGGAATGGCCAAAAAATGTATAATTGATCAAATGTGGGCCTATCTTCCAACCGTGAGGAATTAACGGCCTGGGGATAGGTGTTGTGCTTGTTATAGGTTTAGGTACGTTTGTAAGTCCAGGCCTGATTTAATTGGTCGGTTCAGAAAGTACACGTTAGATAAATCAAATAAATTAAAGGGAAAAACACACTAACTCAACTTAGGATAGAGCAGTAGTCTTAGCACCTAGCTATTTACCAATTGGATTGTAAAAAAATCCATATTCAATTCTTTGGCTGAAATCTGTGGTCAACCACTCTAGTCCCAGTGACAGGTCATTGAATTTTAATACGCTGTTCTAGACCTTGACATTACCAATCAGAAACCCGGAGGACATCTGGGCAGGTAAGACAGTGAGTGTTTCATTGGTAAGTGACGATGCTTGGGAACGATTATAGTTGACGTGACCTGGTGGTCTAGGGGTAAGGTGACGGACTTTTGTGCTGGGGTCCGGGGTTCAATTATCAGTCCCGGCACAGATGTAACTGATTACCGAACCCTTCCTTCACCTCGGAAAAACTTACATTGGTCAGCTGATAACACATGTGGAAACGTTATCATAATTTTATGAGTGAAGAGTGAAACAATTATCAACTCAACAAATGCATCAAGAAATAATATCCAAACATAAAATTCTGTACCATTAATTCCATATAAAATCAAAATATTAATGTTTTTGAATGAATTATAATTGTTCCAATACCTTATCTCACTCGGTAGCGTGTCTGTCTACAGAGTAACCGGGTGAGGGTTAAATTCCCGGCATGGCCGACAAAATTATCACTGGTGTAATATGGCTTTCCCCTTTCGTAATGATAGATTAAAAGCTGGAGAATGGATGGTGTGTCTGTGCTAGATTTAAGTCGGTTAAGAAAGTGCACGTTAAATACCTCAACTAAAAAAACAATTAATATTTTGGTAAGAAGCTCTTGGCGGCGACTGAGTAAAACATTATATGATACCATTATTCATTTTACTTTAAAACTAAATTATTTGAACCAATTGGATTTACCATCTTTGACGTAAAAACAACATTATACATAAACATTAATTTGCTATTATATTTATTTATTTTATTTTAAATAGTAAATTACTAAAAAAAAAAGTATTTATAATGGCAAGTAAAAAGCTATAACGGCTTCCTTAACAAGTGCAAAATATAAGCGCCTGAATGGTGTACTATATTGTCCCGCCGAGCAGCTATGTTTCACATGTAGCCACTATAAGGCGCTTGCGTTTTGACACGACTCGAACTAAGTTTACAGTTTAAATAACTTTTAAAACGTGAGGCTAAGTTTAAATTCTGATTTGCGAAAGTTAATTTCTTGTTCTGTTTTGTCCATATTAAAGCTCTAAAGCACAACCACAAATTATTTTCCATACCTAGATATTATCGAAACAATTCTCATGAAACGTTTTTTGTGTTTTTTTGTGTGCCTTAGATCAGATCTTCATTTAGAATTCATCGTACTCGTTTTACGACCCTTCATCCATAAAACTTCTCTCCATTGCTTTAACCTTGGCACACGAATAACTCCACTGAAAATTATTCAAAGCGCCACAAAACCTTTTTGTAACAAACAAGAAGAGATCAAAATCTTACAAAATGGTATAATTTAATTAAAATCACATAAAGTTGTCAGCGCACTTAACCGTTGTTGACGGCTACTTATGTGTTCGTTCTATTTATAGGTTCGCCTCAAGATGCTGGTGACGTCACACGTATCACGGGCTCGTGCCGGCAGGAATGTCGTGTAAGCCAAATTTCTATAGGAAGGGCCTTTTAGAAAATAATAACATATTTTTTTTGTGGCCAAAATTGATAAAATTTTAGTTGCTGTGAATATTATTTTATAGGTATTCGCAATATTTATCAAAAGCGACAGCGGTATATCACATGATCTGACGTATGAGTATGTGAGAGTAGATCCATTAACTTGTCTAGCTGTCAGATAAGGCCCTTCTTAAGAAAATTGGACTGTATTTATGCTCAATTTGATTCGCGCTGTTTATGGAACGTCGTCTTGGTTTACGAACTCTTAAAATGACCTAGCTATTAGTCTCAATAAAATGGCGTGGAACTTTGTTTCAATGTACTCATCAACATGCCCTTGTAGTGTCGAGTAGATCACTGGCCCTGGGCAAGGTCGTCAAGGCATTGTGCTTCAGACCATAAGCAACCACCTGTTAGGAATTTTATGTTCGAATCTCGGTGGGATAAAGGTTTATTCTCAGGGTGGCTACAAAACATATTTTACAAAATTCCCTGACTTTTTCAAATTTTCCAGGCTAGATTTTTAAATTTTCCCTGACTACTTTTTTCCAGTTTTAATGGTGGATGATGACTTTTTTTCTTTATTATTGATCACATATTAATGTGTATCTACTAAACATAAGCGGTTTTATCAGTTATTTTAAAAATTAAAATGTTATTTAATTTAGGTATTATTAACTTTTGTTTCAGTGTTTAGTTGCTAAATTAATGAGATTTTTGTAGACATATTTTTAATTCCCTGACTTTTCCTTATTTTTAGTTCAATTCCCTGACATTTCCCTGTTTTTCCTGTCATCCAAAAATTCCCTGACTTTTCCAGGTTTTCCCTGCCTTTAACCACCATGTATTCTTTACAGGTGGTGAGCAAGTGATTAAAAGTGAGGTGCTGATAGCCCCATTTGCCAACTGAGGTTGTCAAGTGGTTTTAAAATAAATTTAAACTAGATAGTTTTCCGTGTGAATTTTCCCTCTCGCTTTTTCATCTTATATCCTGACTATATATTTTTTTCATTTCTTCCAAGTCACTCTTATCGTCCTCTCCTCCTTAGATTAATTCATTAATAACCTATGTGTTACCTGCTTCGGCGGCCCCATGGTCTATGGCGTCACTCTTGCATTAGACTGGTCTGTTGATGACTGAGAGCTCGGGACTCAAATCCCAATAGGCTATACTGAGGATGGGTTTCCACCCTCCATACAGGCAAATGTGGGTACGATTTCTTTAAATTAAGCTTTCCTCGTTTCTAGCTCACTTGTGCAATTAGTATATACGTATGCGTATATCCTGAACAGGCAGTAAGACGCCGTGCTATAAGAAACATGTGTGTTACATAACTGGTCACGTGGACTAAAGTCAAGCTCGTCTAGTCTGGTTCGTCTTTGACTGAGAGGTCAGGGTTCGAGTCCCAAACGGACATACCGAGGAAAATGTTTTCCAAGTTAATTCACATTCCATTCTCACGCAAAGTTCAGATACGTTTAGATATATTTTCTCCACTTTATAACGTCATCATCTCAATCACTTTAATGTAATTAAATGCGTATGAACTTGAGTAAGAATAGAACGTAAGTGAAAAAACCCACCTGAATACTTATTTCAAAAGTAAATACATAATATAAAATGCTTACAGAAAATTAACGGAAAAAGGTGAATGACATTCCACCAAAGAGCATAATAATCGACTCCCAATTTGAAAGTCTTATTTAAAAACATTGTTTATGTACAGCTAGGAAATTATTGGTTCTATAAAAATATATTTCAAAAGTCCTTTCTTATCTCAAGGAGTTATGTAGCTATGATCCAAATTTTATATCTGGTTCTTTAAAGTACCCTCGCTCATTTTCACGAGAAAATGAGAATCTTCATTTTGTTTTTAATGTTAAACAATGGCTAGATACAAATTTTAAACAAAATCTTTAGAACACATTTTGTTTAAAAAAATATCCTTTCGCCCTTAAGTAAACTACCATTAATTTTAGAGTTAGATATCTATTTCCAAAAATGCCTCGGGGGAAACTTATGAAAAATCTAGATATAAAATGTTTAGCCCAATCGGTAAAGTAGTTTCGTTTCTAGGCCGATATTCAGACACACACACAAAGACAGACGACATTACACACATCACCTTTTCAGGTTCAGCGGGTCATGAAACGTCGAACTCCATCAAAATATCGAGTAATAGTTTTAAGGTGCTCAATGCCGTCTCTCTTAGAGGGGTCGCGAGAAAGTAAAAAGCGTTTTGTCCCAGCGTAAGAGTAACTATGGAAGTAATGACAAAGATTACATCAATAAAATAAGTTTATCTTTCACCCGTATCGGTGTACAGGTGGTTTAAGTGTCAAGCTAATTTATTCTGGTTTGCTGCTGACAGGGAGACCGGCGTTTGAATCCTAGCCGGGTGTATTGATTGTGTTTTTCCCTAAATATTTTCCCTCCACGCAAATTATGGTGCATTTATTATCAATTATGCCTTTATCAGCACAACTACACTATCATAATTTTATAAATATACATACACAGCGGGTAGTGAGATAGAAAAAAAAAGTGTATCATTAAAATGTTCAATATGTTCTCGACAGTAGAGTTATGTCAAACCGTTACATTTTAGTGAACAAATAATACACCCTGGTTAAACAAATAACTGTACTCAAAGTGTAGGTTATAGCATCCGCCGTCACTTAATAGATCCCAAAAAATAGAAATAAAGGCAGGTGTGATCGGTTTCAGGTTTGGATTTTAAATTTGGGTTAGCGCCTCTTTTAACTGCCAAGAACAATTACGTTTTATTTGAGTTGATATAGACTAGTGATTATGAACATGAAATAGTGTTGTCTGTTGGAGGTTGATTAAAACATGCCTCCCGATGAGCTTCTGTGAAAATAATACTATCTTTTGTGAAAAATGAAAATAAGTCTTCGCAGGATGTCCACTGTAATAATATTGCGCGTCTGGGCTACATCATTTGTAGGCAGTTTGTGGAAATATTAGTCAATACAATTTACTAATGTACCGTTTCCCAGGGTATGTCCGAATGTACTAATCGTGCAGCCTTTCATTGGAGTATCTTTCCATGTCCCGATGAGATGAGGTGATGGTGATAGTGAGCATGAGGTTGTGGAACCAGAAGAAAATTTTAACCTAGATTAAGCCTAGCCAAACAAACCCTGGTGACTATTGGGGTAATTCACATTTCAGGAAAAATATCCAAAGTACCAGTCGGGAATCGAACTTAGGACCCCTATGCTTGTAGCCAGGTGCACTGACCACTACACGACTTGGTCAGTTAAATAACTCATGTCAAAGAAACTAATTTTTAAGAAAAATCTATTGCCATTTTACAAAACCCTTCGTTTATATTACTTCATTCGAAAAATATTTTAAAAACAACCATATAAAAACACTACGTTAGTAATGTTTTGTAAATATTAATTAGGCTAGTAAAAATGTAGATAAACTTTTCAAAAAAGTTAATTTTTTAGTTTTCAATATTTTATTTAACGCGTTCGTGAGAATCTTTTTGAGGTTGGCTTATTTTATTTCAGCCCTCATTAATCGTACTCCTGGTGTATTATCGAGACATTTTACTATGTTAGGCTGTTAAAAAGAATCCAATTAACTACATACCCACCCTCCATTGGTGGATACATGGATTAAGGCATCAGTCTGTACCCGGCCCGGTTTACAGGTGACGGGAAGGTCGAGGGTTATGATCTCTACAAGGTTTACTGAAGGTATTTTTTTCCTAAATGGATTTTACAAACTCCTTCCACACAAATGTTTAGAATACATCAAAATTTGTCTTTTTTCATCCTTATTCTATTAGAGTAACTATTCGGTTAGCCACAATGACGCGGATAATACGGGAAACAGTAAATACTTTACTTACACGAATTCGAGTTACACGGATTTGTAGATAAGCTGTTACGATACTTTGACTTAAACTGTCAATATCATATAATAGGCACTGTTTGAAACATTGAAACATAATATATGGAATTTCTTGTAGGTTTAGGCACATATGATAATGTCATCAGTATTTTTTTATTATTTTGGTTGACTAAGGTTTCGATTTCTAAAACTTTTTTGACTTTAGGCGCTTTTTCGACTTGCGCGGAAACCCTCAGAAAAAATTAACCGCGTAAGTCGAGGACATACTATAAAAGTAGCGACTTCTAAGAACCAAGCACACATAAATTTTAATCAAACTGTAACAAAATCTTCAACACTATCATAAGTTTAAGTTTATACAAATAAAATAATATAGCCACGATAGCTTGGAGAGGTATGTACGTTATAGTGGTTCTCAAATTGTTGTCCACGGGGGTTTGCCAGTTGGTTCACAGACGAGACCATGGGGGAAAAGTACATATTTTGAGAAAGAGTTAAAGAGTAACAGGTAGACCAGATAATTCCACTAAGTCAACAATAAAGAACTAGCATTACATGTGAAATGTGCATAAGAAACAAAGTCAAATAAAAATTCTGCCATTCACTTCTTGATAAACAAAATGTTTTCCTTCTTTTAAATGGGACAAGTGGGAGATATATTAAGGGGGCTAGTCCAAAATATGTTTTTCACGCTTCTCAAGTGGACCTATATTGAAAAATTAGAAACAATGCACTACTGGTTGAGAGTCAACCGTCAAGGTTGCCATTATTTTCCTAGTTAAAAAATTTCTTATTTTTTACAGAAAGAATATCCATTTTTATACGTACTTTAGAGAGAAGCATGGATAAATTAAATTTATAATAAAATTGATTAGTGTGGGGGGACATGTAATCTGTGTTTATAACATGATAATTAGATTTTTAAGTTTAAAAAAATGCATACTGTTACTACGCAACCCAATGTTTCAGGTAGAAACGAGAAACATAAGGCCTATGTTTTTATCAGCGCGCTTAGATATTCAGTTCACTTTTTCTTCCACGGAAAAGCCTACAATTTAAATCTCTCAGTTAAATTCCAAAACCACAAATATTTACGTGATTATTTTAGTTTTTGTGTGTAAGACTCCCTGGGTTTATTCCCGAGTACAAAAAAAAAATGCCCCATGTATGACCGGTTTTTCCGGTTTTATAGGTGCCTGGCAACCCTGCCCATGGGCCACTGATGAGCAACATGACGCCTATCCGAGCCGGGTTCTAAGAACATTTGCTGGACCCTCCTGGGTCCATCGCATTGTTTTCAAGACTTTGGGTGAGTCGCTTATCTCAACTCGGTACCTTCTCATAGAATAACTAGGACATCTTGCGTATGTTGTTTTTGATAATCGATATTTCGAGATATCGATGTATATTTTTATCGGAGACTTACCAGAATACGTGATTTCTGGATATTTCGTCAAGAATGCTACTAGGTATTGCCTAAAGCTCAAACTCCTGACACGAGAAAAATACGGCGAGCTAAGCAAAACAATGTCGAAAGGGAGGTTCAAACAAAGACCGATCTCACGCTAGAAAACTTGCAATCACGACTTTATTGTAATCGTCCCATCGGAATCTACCGACTTTAGCTTGAGCCCGGCGGCTTCCTTTCACTCATTAGTCAGCAGGGTAATTAATTACGACTGAATTGTTCGCGCGACTAATTAGATCACCTGCCTCCCGAGTCTTTCATCAGCGCTAGAAAGTCAGAAGTGGAGGAATGATACGATCTTCAAAGTGTGGTACTGTTGAATCTGTTCTGTTGCTACCGGCAGACAGACAACATGGTGTTCACGTACTCTAATTAGGAGAATGGAAACTTCCCCGGCACGATTCACTAACAAAACACAATGTGACCTAACACTACATCATTCTTCTCAAGAAGCCCTAGAGGGCACGTACCAAATATATTTGTATGAACACGACTGGTGGCGAGCCCTTTTCCCCTTGGCCGAATGGTTAGAGAGACCATCTAATATTTAGGGCTTAAACCCAGAAGAGTGTGTTGTTTTTCATCGCAGTTTTTGACACATATTTTATAAAAGTACAGATCATATCAGCACAATACTTATGAACCCACTTAATCTAGGGTATTAAGCTTAAAATGTATACCTAACGTTAGAGCTTGGATATTTAATAATTGCTCATGAAGAGCTCGTAGAAAAATGATATATATATATATTCGTAAACACTGCCAAAAATTGAACCAAGGTTATCTTGTAGACGGGAACAAATCCAATTTATAAGTTATGCTAACCTACATCATCGGGTACGTGGACACAATTCAGATTCGTTCTGCCTGGTATAGAATATTGGTCTGGAGTACAGAAGTGGTTTTACCCTAATATTTTTTCTCAACCTCTTTATAAGTAAATGAGGGTACAATTATTATAAAACTCTTTATTCTTATTTTCCTATCCCATCAGTGTAAATATGCAAATAGCTCCGATGGGTATCTAAGAGCCATACACAACAAAAATCAAACCTATTTCTTTCCGAGAATGTAATTCAATCAAATCAAATTGAATCAAAGTGTCGATATTTTTCTAAAAAAACAAACATAAATAAATCCAAAGAATAGGTGATTAATCTGAGTCGTATTTTTGAAGAAGCGCACAGTCGGTGGACCGACCGGAAGACTTGATTCATGCGAGTCTGACAGCGTGTAAGTCAAACTCGCGTTCCCACCCCTTCACATGCTGTTTGTGTGATAATAAGTCAAGACTCGAAGTTCCCAGGAAGCTACGTGCATTCGGCACGCAGCATGGGGGAGGCGGGGGGGGGGGGGGGAAAAAGGAAGCCCGACCCCCCCCAAAGAAAAGCAAACAACGTCCGCGCACNGAAATGCAATCAACGTCAGCGCACGCGAGCGGAGGTCTTCATGCAGGTACGTACGGTAGAAGGAGGGAGTGAGCTACCCCCAGTGGGGGGTTTATACTCCAATTGCTAAAAGAAAAGATTTAAAAGGGAACAAAAAAGCAAAACGAGTTTTAAAATAGCTCGCCTGCAACGCTGGGCACGTAGACAAAGGCGTCAGTCCCGTCTTGTCTGGTAGGTCTGTGGTGGGGAGGTCGGGATTCGAATCTTATCTGGATGTAATGAGATTATTATAGCTAAATTATTTGTTTTTACTCTACCTCAACGTAAGTGCAGGTACACTCCCTTTAAAATCTACATTCCTCATTCCTACTTAATTTATATATAGTCGGATATACTGGGAAGGTAGTAAGACGTGGGGCATATAGGGAAAATAAAGCTCATTCTTACAAGGTGCACACCGTTTACCCTGAAAGACAGCATGCTTAGCTTGTATTTTTCCACTATGACATAGCTTATTAGAATACCATATTGTAATCTGCCAAGGAGAGATTTTTTACCTTTTTGGTTAATCAGAGTACACAAGTTAAGGTATAATAACAGACTCTAAGCCACAAAGACGGGAATGCTTACAAAAAGTTCTGCTGAGATTGATTGATTAAGTCACTGTCCTAGTTTGTTTGTGTGTTTGTTTATAAGTCATCAGCTTATATAAAGCTGTATTTAAATAGTATACATTAAGTACCACAGATAATAGTATTAATAGTTTTATTTTATTTAACTTAGTAAGCTTTTTAGAAATTATGATGATGGTGATTCGTTCACAGTTTCTTTCATTTCACAGGAATAAGATTAATGAGTTATTTTATCACCCCCAATCCATTGAAGCATTCTTGGTACTATAAAGTCGGTGAGATTAAAAGAGGTAATCAGGAAAAGCTACTGAAATACTGATTTACGTTCATCTCCTTTGAAATGTCAACATCAGTGTCAAGATGAATACAAATATAGGCCTACTTATGACCTGCAGGGCTATACCTTGATTTAGGTAAGAAGACCGTTCTGGCAGCTCTTGTTTTGTACCAGAATCCTACTGTTTGGTAGTATTTTAGTAGGATATAAGGTCTTCCAAAACGGTAGTAGAAACTACGTTCTAGAAGGCCTTTTTATCCTACCAAAATACAGTGATAATCTGGTAATAAATAAGGCCTTCCAGAACGAAATTCTTACCAAAATAAGTGTATATATTCCATTCACGGTAGGAATTGACTTCTGAAAGGCCTTTTCCCTACCATAAATATACTATATAGTAGGATATTGGTAGGAAAAAAGACCTTTCAGAGAGTAATTCCTACCGTGAATGGAATATAGGTATAATAGTATTCTGGTAGAAGGAAAAGTTTGGAAAATTCAAGCTTTTCATGCGCTCAATATTGAAAACATTTTATTATATTATTAGTACGATATCTATTAATAGTGACCGATGCAAATCCTATGACTTGAAGAAGGAATGTAAGAACATTGCTTTTAACTCTTGTAAATATTAAATATCGCCCTTCCTATCAGATACCTACTTTATAATAGTAGCTAATATACTTGACTCTTACCGTCAATGTTCGGGTTCGATCTCCCACTAAGTCGGAGCTGTTTATCTTCTATTTTCAAATGTTTCCTATCCTTTTTCCAAAACAAATTTGTTGTATATTCTAAGCCTGAGGTTAACAATAAAGTAACCCGCATCGTTGGCTGCACGGTTTTAAGTTACTCTCGCAATATTATTATTATTAGCACCACGTCTTACTACCCGTTCGGGTTATACGCACTTACGCTAATGTGTAATGGTAGGATGATTGTGAGATGAAATGAAGGACCTACAATTTAACGTGGAATCCGAACCACGGTGGAGGCCTGGCATTCCTCACATTCACAATATGTCTTGTCAGAGGTGAAGGAAGGGTTTGGTAATCAGATAAATCTTTGCCGGGACCGAGGATCGAACCCCGGCCGCCAGCATAGAAGTCTGACACCTTACCCCTAGACCACCAGGTCACCTACTCTCGCAATAGACTAGACTGCGGATGACAGGTAGATCAGGGTTCAAACCCTGGTTAAGTGTATTCAGGATGTATTATACTAAATAATTTTCCACTTGCCCCCACGCAAATATGGGTACACTTTCTCTAGATTAAACCGTTCTCCTCCCTAGCACATTAGCACAATCAGTACATGTACACAACATGAACCGGTAGCAATACGTGATGCTAAATATCAATATATATGTAATTATAAATATAATATTTTGATGATAAGAAACTTTTATATAGTACAAACATATTTTTTGCGGTCAACATGACTTGACGTATGAACATATTAAGGTATTTTTAATAACTTTAGCAACTGTTGTTAAATATCTGTCATAAGTAGAGTGGAATTAGATAACAAACTTTTTAAATTAAAATAAAAAGTTATCATTAAATTCCAGGACACCATTAACAGATATTCAAGAACTATTGATATCATCATGTGAAGAAAATTAAACTCTTATGTTTCTACTGGAGCAATATTTGGTTCATTTTGATTTTAAAAAAAGTTTTGCTATAAAAACTGCAAAAACACTGCCCTTAACTCGCGTCCCCTACACTTCCACCTTAATAGAGTGAGAGAGAGAGCAGCGTGCCGCCTGATTAACTCGCCAAGCAGCCCGGTAGACTGATGACCCCCTCTTCACTAATCTGTGTGTGTGTAAGCCACGCATGTCAGATCAGTGGGGCGTAGGTCACGCACTCAGGCCGGGAACAGGAGGGTGTAACCCTGGCACACCCCGTCACACCGTACACGACAACACCTCAACTACACGGAGAAGCGCCCCCTAGGGAATCCGCTGCTCGGAGTGGAGCAGCCCTACCTTGGCGTATGCACACACTTCTATTATTACTGGGTTTTTTCACCACGTCCCACTAATTGTCCGGGTTTTTCTCATATATAAATTTACGCAAATGTAGGAATGAGGAAGGTATGAGTTAAAGATGTTCTAGGATTTGCGTGAAGGGAGAGTGAGAGACCCTATTCGGTTAAAATCAACTCGAGTACACCCAACCAGAATCCGAAGTCTTATCTACCCTTTAATGGAAATCTTATATATTGTGAGTCTGACGCCTTAAGCCATGTGGTCGACCTCGGTGACCTTGGGATTAAGTGATAGCCTCAGGACCCGATGTTTGCTGGCCCAAACCCAGCTGTGATCGATAGATTTTTCTTGAGTGATATAAATCCGTAGCACAACTTATTTCGGAGGGGAAGTAAGGCCGTCGGTCCCATGTTTATTGTGGCATAAGAGAGTCCTGGAAGGTATGTGAAAATGTCTTTCCTGGCAAAAATTGGTAGGCCCTTTTGCCTTAGCTCATAGAAATTCTCGTGTGATTATATAATCACGTGGTTCAGAAAGTGCATGTTATATACCTCAAATAAATAAATAAAATTGATAATCAAATCATGTTACCACCGAAGCGGGATCTTATTAATATTAATTTATAATCCCCTAGTTTAGTCAAGTATCTGGACAGGCTATCAGTTAGTTATAATAACCAGCCCAAGGAAATGGGATAAAATAGTTGAAAATAATAATCAAATGCACTAAATATTTCCCTTAAAATTAAACCGTCCTCTATAAAATACATCCTCCAGTGCACCCAACCAGATATCTAACATCGACCTGTCAGGTCTAGCGCTAGACGCACAATTACTGCCCCGCCAGCCTAACACCTAAGTTCAGACGTTAGCGCGTCTGTCTACTGAACTAAGGGTCCAAGGTTTGATCCCGGGCATGGCTGAAAACTTTATCATTGGTGAAATGAGGTTTTACAGTCTTACAGTGATGAATTAACAGGTGGAGGACTGTGAATGTCGAAGATTTAAGTGACTATCTTAAATCGTGTGCCGATATCATTTGGTTTAGCAAGTGCATGTTAAATACCCCAAACTAGACAATTAAAATAATGTGTATCCCTGTTATTTTATTTTTAGTTCAGTTACTAAGCGCCTGGGACTTCTTAAAAAAAAAATTAGACCCCGAAACATTCGTATCCTATATGATGAATCTCGCAAAATGTCAGTGATCAGGGCCAGTTTCATGGCGTACTAGGACAAGGTAGAGCGTCTATCCACTGGCATCATTGACTCTAGAGGTCAGAGTTCAATTTCCAAAGACTACACTGATGAGGATTTTTCTATAACGTGTTTTCATATCATCCCTTCAGACAAATGGCCGGTGAAGTGTCTCTTATTCTCGGATCTAATGTTTTACCCCTTGTATTAGGCCGTTTATAGTTTAAAGTTAAACGAATGTTTAAATATATCTTGAGGTCATTCTGGAATTAAAATTTTACTGCACAGTTTTAACAAGTGTATGGGGCTGAAATTTAATATAACTAGACATTTATATGAGGTGTATAGAGTGATATATTTATATTAGTAGTAGTATAGTTATTAATGTTAGATTAGATTATCATGACCTCGTCGGTCAGCGCGAAAGTATCAATCGTTCTCAGACTACACAACTTAAAATACAATGGTCTGTGTCGTCTTCTGGAGCTACTTCTTATTCTGTATAAGCTTATACTCACTTTAGATCTTCACCTACAACCACCCTTTGCCATGTCAATAGTAAAATAGTGGAAAGAAAACTAAGAATCTTCATATCTCAAGGTAAAGAAGAAGGCTCACTGATAGATCTAAAATATCTTATAATTTTAATTTGTGAGCCTACCTGAATTTACTGTATTTGTTAGAGGAAGGCTAATAAACATAGAGCCCTTTTCCGTCAAGCCTAGACTCATAGCTCCGCAAATATGCTTTAAAAGTCGTTCAAAATGAGATAATGTTACATTTTCACTAATTTTTGTTCTATTAATAAAACTCAAAAGCTAGGGCCGTTGAAGAAAAAGTTCCCTGGTGGAATATTTCGAGAATATTTTGGCGTGAACCATATTTTGAAATAACGCATCGTAGAATTAATTATTGAATTAGAGTTGAATGTCTGCACAGCAAATTCTCGTTCACAGAGGCGACCCCCTTAAGTGCACGTTAAATAATGTTTAACGTTTGTATATGGTTATTCTGTATGTATTTAAATAAAGTTAACAGTTATCTTAAAAAAATGTGAACTATTTTGTGTATACCAATGTGGATTTTAAATAATACTAAAAATACTGAAATCGGTGCGAGTAGTTAAAACTTGGAGTTAAGGCTGAGTATCGAGGTAAGATTGGATTTAATGCTCTTAGCACAGTATGACTTCACAGCGGGATTCCCAGCAGGGCGAGAGTTTAGATTAGTCAAGGTGGTCCCACGTTCACTGAGCAATGTCAGGACGTCCACGATTCGATTCCTAGTTACGATTCGGGTACCAACGTGAAATTTAATTATCACTGTCCGGTGAATTTATTTTGAAGAGCTGTAACTCCTTAGTAAGTTTTAGTGTAATTTTCATAGGAAGGGACATATCTGATAGCTACAAACGTTACTCGATCTACTTTCACGTATTAATACTTCAATACATATGATCTGTAGCCGTCATTTTAGATATATATTATCAATACATATAAAATAACACTAATAAAATAGTAAAATGTTAAAATGTTATCAATCTTGGTCACAAACAAATATATTTGTATTTTATAGAAGGCCCTTCTTATTAAATTAGATTAGAGGTAAAGTTATTCGTGAATTGACACCAAACCTGCTTCGGTGGCCACACGGTCTAAAGCGACACTCTAGTGTTGGACTAAACTGCCGATGACATGGAGATCGGATTTAGGAATCTCAGTTGAATAGTTTTTCACATTTCCTTCTCACAAATTCGGGTATATTTACTTCAAATTCAACCTTCTTCATCCCTAACTCACTAGCGTAATTAGTACATGTACATTACGTACAACTTGAACAGGTAGTAAGACCTAGTGCTAAAAACAAATGAACACCAATTACAATAGAGATCACGTGGTCTTTGGTATCTATCTGCCTCACCATAAAGATAGTTACCGGTGACGGGGGGGGGGTCGAGGCTAGAACCTTTACCAGGTGCAACAGGTGCTAGCTTTCCATATGTGAGTTTTCATCGTTGGTTCTATAATTCTCTTCACACGTTAACGTCAATGCGCTTTATTGAAAAAAAAAA
>CABFOV010000092.1:167032-185338 GCA_902141375.1 Timema poppense
CACACACACACAATATATATATATATATATATATATATATATATATATATATATATATAAAGTGTTTTAGTAACCTTTGTATGAGTAAAATAAATTTCTCTATGAATCTGAATGTAAGTAACCGCCGATACTGATTTATTTAAGACACCAGCTGGGACCAAATGAGGACCTCTCGAATCACTAAGTCATGGAGGTGTAGTAAGGATATTAAAGCAAATATAATTTAAAACGTCTAGGACCTCTATTAATGGTGAACTCCGAACTACTCTACCCTCACCTACTTTTTGCATCACGCGATGACTACAGTTCAATTTTCATTGGAAGAGACTTTTGCAAAACTAAAAACGTTTTGCGGCCAAAATTGGTAAAGTTTTACTATATTATTAGTTTTAATGATAATAAAGTTGTGGTTGCAATAACACAGCCCGACAAATGAATATGTGAAAGTAGATCCATTAACTTTTATATCTGTCAGATAAGATCATTTTATGAAAATTGGACCCCACATATTCCACTCCTTCTCTAGATTTGAGCTAAAATCCTCTTAACAGAAGTTTGGGCAGAGTTTGAAGAAAATTTTAGCCACTCAAATAAATTGATAAATGCAACAAATAAAACCAATTTTGGGATCTTATGCAATCAATTAATAAATATGTTGGTAGATCAATTTAGTAGGGTTATGTATCAGTTGGCACCGGCTGTTGCCAGATGCGCTCGACACAGCTTCACTTGAGAAAGGGCAATCAACCCTTGTTCTCAGCCTTTTCCAAGGGCACAAGACCTAGGTCAGGCCACCCACATAGTAGTGTATCAAGGGTGATTGAACTAGCAACGCCTTCAGGGGAACAACGCGTTTAAAAATCAACAATATTGTATTTAAATACACCGTGCCAGTTCAGGTACTTGGGAACTCTCGAAGCTAACGGCTTCCAGGCTACTCATAGACTGCAACCACCTGACGCCCCTAGTTTTTAAGCAAATCGTTATATAAGAACACTAGTTTAAGGCTAAATTAACATAAGACAACACACCTAAGCCTAAACATACTAATATAAAGCCAGAACTGTAACATTTAAATAATATAGAAATAACTTGTATGCCTCAATTTTTACACAAATACATTTTTGAGATATCCATTGCTAGCGGATCTTTGTCTAATTGTAGATGTAGTAGGCAAAAAAACACACAATAAACACTAGATTAAAAAGAATAGCGCCAACATAATTCCCCCCTACCCCCACCAATGAAAATAGTCACGAACTATTGTTTTGAAACTGAGTTACTATAAACCATTCTGGATTCACCCACATTAAAAATACACTTTGTCAAGTTGAGAGATGATTGGAGCCCATTTCAGTGTTTCCCATTGGGGGACGGGGGACAAATCGGGCAGTTTTCCCTAGTCCCCAGCTACCTTAGGGGCACTCAAATACACAAGTATTCCTCTTTATCTTAAAATATTGCTGCAGTCACAACACACATGCATAGATTTAAATTATGTTGTTTACTTATTTTATAAGGACCAATCAATTTTAATTCGGTAAGCTTTGTAAAAATATCATAGTAATATAAGAAAACTTCGTTCATCTTGAAAGAAGCTTACCTTGGCGGGTAAAGCTTATAATATAGGGTCATAGTGCCATTGGTCAAAGTATCACTGCTACATTTCATGGGAAAAAGAGTGTCCACAAATGATATATCATGTTAACAAAAATTAATAAGATTAAAAACATGATATTGTATATTTAGTAATTACTTTGTCTCACGAAATTAAAATGCCCCAGATCCCAAACCACCGAATCCTCTGGATACTCCTGGTATATTTTCATAATTTTTCACGCTTACAGAACATATTTTTCAGGTGGATATTCATGTAACTTTATTTAAGTAACTTGTCAAAATCTAGAAGAAATCTCCAAAATAATAATGAACCGACTATGTTTAGATTATACTCCCAATCGTTGAGGATAAAAGATAAATAATTGCAAGGTATCCAAAATGTAAAAGAAAGTAATTAGACTTATATTTATCTTTCAGCTCAAATTCCCACCATCTGGTGCTCAAATAGTCTAAAGAATCACACTCGCTCTGCCAATGATGGGGATATCGGATTTAGAACCCCAGTCGAGTGTAAGGAGGGTGGTTTTTACTAAATATGTATTCACTTTTCCTCTACACAAATGTGGGTACACTTCCACTAAAATCAACTTTCCTCGGTTCAAACTCCCTAAACGGGCAGTAAGACACGGTGCTTAAAAAACAACACCACCATCTGTTAAGAAAGCTTATAGAACTGTTTTATTAATGTCACAAACTTATGTCATTATTCTTGTCACAAGTATCTTACCGCGATTACCGATGCCATCACCGATAACCATTTAGTACTGACCGAGCAGAGTGTGTTCGATGTTGGGAGGGTAATTTAGAGTGACCAATACTTGACCCGTGTCGCCTTGTGGTGAGAATTCAGAGGGTCACGATTTCAATTATGTTACCCCTTGGGGAGGAGTGTAAGAACTCTTATTTAGTTCCATCTCACACGATCGAATGACTAGACTAGAGGCTTGTTTATGTTGGAGACATCTGAACAGCTCAGTGCAGAAACTAATAATGTCCTCTATTGGATAGTAACAGGACTCCAGGACTAAACTAGGGACTTGTCCATAAGGAAGACATCTGAACAGCTAAGTGCAGAAACTAATAATGTCCTCTATTGGATAGTAACAGGACTCCAGCTCTAAACTAGGGACTTGTCCATAAGGAAGACATCTGAACAGCTCAGTGCAGAAACTAATAATGTCCTCTATTGGATAGTAACAGGACTCCAGGACTAAACTAGGGACTTAAACTAGGGACTTGTCCATAAGGAAGACATCTGAACAGCTCAGTGCAGAAACTAATAATGTCCTCTCTTGGATAGTAACAGGATTCCAGGACTAAATTAGACTATAGGAATGTTCATATTAGAGACATATGTAAACTTCTGTTCAGAAAATAATAATGTCCTTTCTTGGATAGGAACGATCTCGGGATGAGAGAGTAGGGCAGGTTGATCTTATTTCTCAAATTGAGAAGACTCTGTCTCAATCCCTGATAGTATCTAAAAATAAATGGTGCGACACAATCGCACAAAATTTCTCATGTAGGGTAGTACTATAACTTGTCTTTTTAAATTGGATTTCAGTAAACTACCCTCTAACTTTTCTTATAAATACAAACACATCATCTTGACAATAAGTATTCTTCATGGATACATTTTAAACAAAATTGTTTAAATATTTAACAAATTTATAATTTTCAAAAATCAGTCATTTGAAAATGAATATCAAATTAATATTAATATGTAAAAATAAAAACATATTCTTGTGATCATGAAAAAAAATTCTCAGATATACATTTTGAACTAAATCTTACAGGCTAATTTCAAAAAATTAAAAATATTCTGATTTTTTATGAGTAAACTAACATCGAATTAATTTACATTAGAAAAATGAGCATACATTATCGTGTAAAATAGATCCCAAATACCAATTTCGAACAACATTGTTATTTATATATATTTTTAAATCAAATTAAAAATAAATGGTACGGATTTTCTCACTCCATTGTTTAAAAATGGAGATATTTACTCAAAACTCATAATATAATGTTTATTATTATTAGCACCGCGTCTTACTACCCGTTCGGGTTATACGCACTTACGCTAATGTGTAATGGTAGGGTGATATGTGAGATGAAATGGAGGACCTACAGTTTAACATAGGATCCGAACCACGGTGGAGGCCTGGCGTTCCTCACATTCACAAGTTTTGATTAATACGCGTGTTGTCAGAGGTGAAGGAATGGTTTGGTAATCATATAAATCTGTGCCGGGACCGTGGATTGAACCCCGGACCGCCAGCACAAAAGTCTGACACCTTACCCCTAGACCGCCAGGTACTATAATGTAACTCGATGAATTGATTGCTCTAATTTTGTTATCACCTCGTCTCACTACCTATTTATGCTATACGTATATTTGATAATTATTCAAATGAGGGTAGAAATGAGGAAGGAAGCTTTTTAGATGTAGCTTACCCGCATTTGCATGGAAGGATAGTGGAAAACCATTTAAGGGAAAACACCTCAAGTAGAGTTGATCAGTATTCGAAACCTGATACCCACGACGTCTACAGACCTGTCTAACACGAGAATGACACCTTAGTTCATTCGGTCACCGAATCGGGTATTACTTTAATTTTTACCTGTATCAATACGTACTCAGTCTAGAGCATCCCTTTTATTTCATCTGATGTGTTGGTGATGGGTAGGTCAGAGATGGAATCCCGGATTGGGGACCTGAGGGCTATTCCCCCCCCAGTGGAATCCGAACCACGGTGGAGGCCTGGCATTCCTCACATTCACAAGATGTCTTGTCAGAGGTGAAGGAAAGGTTTGGTAAACAGATAAATCTCTGCCGGGACCGAGGATCAAACCCCGGCCGCCAGCATAGAAGTCTGACACCTTAACCCCTAGACCGCCAGGTCACCTTTTCATAATATAATGAAACGAAATAATATACACTAGCAAACCCAAGCAAAAATTTTGTATTATACTTAGGTAAAACTTTTTTTTACTTCCGGTTTTAAATTTTATAATTTTATTATCAAATCATTAAAGCCCTCATTTTTATATTTGAACCAATAAAAGAGATTATATTTGGTCCACAAGGGTTAACACTTCGTACTGAAATTTCGACTTCTAATTAAAAAATGTCGACATTTAATTATGAGTTGCATATCTTATGTTTATCACATTGCTATTAAATTCCTCATTTATAAACTTTGACCAATAAAATAGGTAAATATTAACTATTGATTCTAAACTGATAGAGATAAATCATTACTGTTCAAATATTTCCACTAAGAGGTTAAAGAAAAAAGATCATAAACTTCTTGAGAGACTTACTTATTTACTTACTCTACAGCATTAGATAATTATTGCGTTAAAACTTGAGTAGTTTCCCTGCAAATAAATCTCACAAAATTATATAAATATATTGGACAATATCCCAGAAAATATTGGTTTTATAAAGATATATTTCAAACAATTTATTTTTAATAGTATTACAATTTTGCAATGATAAGTTATTTAGTATCTCAAATAGTTGTGGAGATATGGATTGTAAGGTTCCATAAAAGCCATTTTCATGGGAAAATAAAAATAGCATTTTTTTATAATCTTAAGCAATGTTTGGATTTGAATTTTAATTAAAATCGTTAGAGCTTATTTTGAAAAAAATCCCAATACTTTATCTACCTGTAAGGTGGCGAGAAAGTAAAAACAGTCATTATATTATTACAAACTGATTTTTTAAAGAAAAAGTATGTATAATGTAAAAAACTTAGTAGACACGCATTTTGAACTAAAGAGCTAGAGCCATTTTAGAATAGTTCAATTTTTTTAAAGTCATCATTAAACCAGCATTTAAAACAAAATTGTGCCGAAAATCAAGTATACTGTACTGTTTAATTTGTCAAGCCAATCATTCCCTAAATAAACATTGTAAACAAAATTGTTAGGGTCATTTATGAAATAAATTGAATTTTCAAAAATCACTTATTAGTTACCCTTAATCTAAAAGTTAGGATCAATTTTTTTTAACTAGGTATTGCCATATCATATCTAAATATGTATCAAATTTGAATAAAATCAATAAAACAATTTCCAGGGATAGATAGACAGATAGGCATAGAGACAGAAAGACTAGTAAAATCCACTTTTTTGGGTTCGGACACACAAAACCAGATTCATCATAATCTCAAGGTAGAAAATGTTCACGATGACAATACTTTCTCTTTAGATAAGAAAGTAAAAAAATGCACTGTTTGTTCATCTAAGTACTTTTTCTCTTTTATCAATCCTAAAATCCAACTCTTACATTTAACGCACTTTCTAGACTACCATTTCTTTTAGTGTTATTCGTATCCTGCATGGATAATTTTTGAATGCTGGGAATTGTGGTTTTGGAACATGCTTATTCGCTGATTGAGAGCAAAGCACCACTTGTTTTTATAGATAAATTTAATTCCCAATTTCACTTGATTTTATGTATAAAAACGTGAAAGTAGATCTAATCGCCTTATTAGCAGTAAGACACGGGGTTTACCTCGAAAATTGTGCTGTTAATAGAGTAAATTTCTTCAAATAGTAATAGATTTCAACCTCAACCTGGGTCTAGGGAGATATTTTCCATCTCTTAGAGTCATTATAGAAATGTTCATCTCATCACAATGATGTTCGGATTTCTGAAAACATAATTCCGTGTGTTGCATTAGGTTGAGTTAGCTGAATGATTGTGTGCCGGTATGGTTCAGAGAGTGCACTTTATATAATTTATTATCAGCATTACCGACAGTGAGAGGTGTCCTTTAGCGGACTTGATTGACTCTTACCCTAAAGGTAAAAACAGTTTGATAACCCATTGTGCGAAATTGGTTTTTTTTCATATTGGGGTATTCCATCTTCTTATGCGGAAAATACTGATGCATTTTCGCAAAATGTATGCTCCTCACCTTATTACAAGGAGATCGAGTTTTAGGAAGGCTTAGTGTCCCTTAGGTAAGAAGATAGTTCTCTAATGTGTGAAGAGTCATCCAGTCGTGGATCGAACCACACTTTCCCCAGACGTAAACCACACTAACACAAACACGACTCTAGTGGTGACGCTAGCCTAGGGATCTAAAAAAAAAAGTCCATATACCTGTTAGAAATTGTGAAAAAGAAGATTTATAGGGCACGAGTGGATCAAAGCCAAACATATTCAGGAGGTCCCAAGAACCAAGAGCCTAAGAATGTTCAGTGAATTCAGAATTATTTTTTTCAATAATATAACAAATATTTGGTCATAGACTTGGAGGGTTATTTATTATATTTATTACATTTTTAAATATCATGCACTTTATACACACACTAATTTACCAGTTCACGAATTACAAACTAACTTAAATAACGAACGCTCACCTCACACAAAGCCAACCCTAGCACCAGTGGTTGTAAGAGATGTTTATTATGAGGATCACGTATAATAAATACCGAATTTATTTGTTATCTCCGACGGCCGACAAACCATGGATCCCTTGGACCTGTGAAACTAAGCAATCGGTCCCAGAGACGTGACTTGGGCGACTGTTCCAGGAAGCCGGCCAGTCGTAACTGGCGATACAATGTAAATGTGGTACGTGTCCCAGGGAATTGAATTGTGTTTACTCGCCGTGGGAAGGATGTTCCAGTTCTCTGCGGGGAGCATTCATTTGTTTAGGACGCGATCATGTTTGCTCCCCTTAACCGCTAGGTCCTCACCCCTTCATAGGAAAAAAAACGGGTATCATAGAAACCTAAAAAAAAATCACTTTCACCCAAACCGGTGGGCACGTGAACTTGTATCTGTCTCGTCTAGTCTAGTTTACCGGTCACTGAGGGGTCAAGGTTCGAATCTCAGCTGGCTGTACCGAGGTGTATTTTTAAATGTTTTCCCACTCTTCTTCCAAATAAATGCGGGTATATTTCTTATAAATTCTACCTTCCTTAATACCTATCAAATTAGTGTGAATACACGGTTAGACCGTTAAAGTGGTGGGCGTAACAGAAATATCCTTTTTGATGCGGAAAGGAATATTTGTGCTTGTGATTTAAGGTGAAAGTTCTTAGAGGATATTCCATCTATTTGAATATTCACATGAGCTATATTGCTATTATTATTATCTCTACTATATTCTTAAGGATACCACAAGGTCTACCTGCACCGGTGGTCAGGTGGTATAAGGCATTAAGCTCGCAATGCACTGGATTACTGGTGAGAAACCCTCTTCAGTGGCCGAGCAGTCTAAGGCGTCACTATCGTGTTTGATTGACCTGTTGATGACGGAGAGTTCGGGGTTCAAATCAAAGTCGGGTCTACAGTGGGTAGTATTTCTTAAATGGTTTCCAAATCTCCTTCCAAGCAAATATTTGTAGATTACCTCTAAAATGCTTCCATCCTCATCCCTACCCTTTTAGAGTAATTATCATATATTCGTATAACCTGAACAGGTAAGACGCAGTGATTTAAAAAAATTCCAGGGAGAGGGAGGTCAAAGTTTAGATCTCAGTCGTATGCAATGACTATCATCCCTACGCAAATGTAGGCGAACTTCCTCTTAAATACTTTTAACAGCCCTACCCAAAAAATTAGGCTAAACGTAGTAATTAAAAATGAGAATTATGGTTTAACACGCTAACCATGAAGACCTGTAGCATTTTAAAACACAAATTTGATTCATATACAATACATACACGTTGTTCTCAAGAGAATGAATCAGCGTGCTTAGTTATTCTTCATCCGCTTTTTCATCTATCCAAAGACCTCCTATTTTAAACTTTCAGTTAAATGTCCCAAATTAACAAATATTCTACTGTTTATCACATTTTGCAAAATTCCCTGGGTTTCCACGGTTTATTTAAAAAAATATATATTCCCTGCGTTTTCCCGGTTTCCCAAAAGCGTGGAAACCCTGATGCTACTTTTGTATTTTTAATCACCGTGTCGGGTTATACGCTTATGTATTATCTACGCTTATGAATTTAGGGATTAGGAAAATTATATTTAAAGGAAGTGTTATAACATTTGCGTGGAGAGAGAGTGGAAAACAATTTTGGAAAAATAACCCTCAGTACACAAGACCTATATTAGAACCTCGATTTCCCCATCATTTGCAGTCTAGTCTACTGCGAGAGTTGCGCGTTAGACCATACGACCAACGAAGCGGATTGACTTTTATAAATGTTCAAAAAGAAGTTCCTTCATGTCTCAATTAGACTGTACTGTATTTGATGCACAAATACCGTTTTTGCGCGAAGAAGGGGAAACAGTCCATCGGCTTTAAATTTATAAGTCCCCCACTTCCGTAGGCAATATCCTGGCCCGTTCTATTGCCGACACTGGCATGTTGACCTTGACGCATCGGCGTCGTTAGAAAATTGTTGATATCCTGCAAATTCCCTTCGTTTTTGTGCGTGACGCGTTTCACGCCGGTCTATTTATATTCTCTTCGTGGCCATCGGAATAGTGATCGTTGCTTTAAACCGAGAAACTGTTGCTGAAAGCTGTAAGAGTTTAGGGGATGTAAGAAAAATAAAACCTCGTTCAACCTATCTCGCGAAGAGTCATGTGTTGGATGAGAACATTCTTATTATAAATAACGTCCCTCAGAATCCAAGATGAAGTAACATATTAGGACTGCCTTCTACTTGAGGGTTGGACTAGACTAGACTGCCGATCAGAGTTCTAATCCCATTCGGGTGTACTGAGAGTTATTTTTCAAAAATTGTTTTCTACTCTGATTCCACGCAAATGCAGGTACAATTCCTCTAAATTAAACCTTACTAATCCCTAATCCACTAGCATAATTAGTACATAGGCGTATAACCTGAACGGTTAGTAAGACGTGGTGTTTGGATAAAACAAAAAACTTGAGGGTGTAATTCCCTCACTCTGATATTTTGTTAGGAGAATCATCATCACAATTATCTTGGAATGGTCTGTAGTAACATTATTATTTTTATCACCACGTCTTACTACCTGTTCGGGTTATACGACTTTATACTTATCACAATAATAGGTTAGGGATTAGGAAGTTTAATTTAGAGGAAATTCCCCTGCATTTGCGTGGAGAGAGAGTGAAAACCCATTTAGGAAAACCACTTTCAGTGCATCTAACCGGGATCGAGCCCCGATCTCCCCGTCTTAGTATCACCATTAAAACATTACTTTATTTGTTTTGGGAGAGCCTAGCTTAATCTTATAGCTTCAACGATTCTCGATAAACGTAGCTGAGGGCCTAATAATTTCATCTTTTATAAGGTTTATAAGCCTATCTAGCAGTGTTTCCCCAAACTGTGGTACGCGTTCCTCCAGAGGTACGCCAAGTATTTCAGGGAGTACACGACGTACCACCTAGTTTTATCAATCATAAAATATTTTTTGATAAACATGTTAACTCAGATTGTTATGCCATGGACTTTTATAATCCTTCTTGTCGTGGATTTGTTTATCTTACAACTAAGGCTTTTTTATAATTTGGAATTACCGTCTATACTTTACAATACAACAGGTACGTGTGTTTTTTTATGTAAAGCTGGAAGGTGTACTTTGGTCAGGCCTTGACACCGAAGGAGGTACGAGACTAACGATTTTTTTTAAACTCCTGCTATGGAGACAAAGAGATACTTTTCACTTATAAAATGTTGAAACCGTATTTTAAAATAGCAAAATTTCTGAAATAACGCAGGGTTTCTGGACGTCTGTAACGCGTTTTAGTGCTCCGGTAGGTGGCCCCCTTTAAAATTGGGTTTAGCTCCACGTTTGTGGTAGATTGCTGAAGGATGTCGCGGTCAGCAGATGGGACTTTACACTATCTTGTCTAAACACGCTGGTTCCACCATTTTTTATTTTTTATTAAATCATAAAATGAATTTTTTGTGTTATTTTAGTTACTAAAAGGTGAAAAATAAAATGAAGACATTGAGTAAAGCCACTGAAAATAAACAATAACAAGTTTGTGTTGATTTCATTGTCTGTTAAATTAACTAAGATATAATATTATACCTATGTCGGTTAATGCATTCGATAAACTTGTTAATTTATTCAGATCTTAATTAAAGAAGCCAAAATTAGGAGTTTGTCACTTAACATTTTGTCACATTAAAGCGCGGCGCACAGCTGACTAGTTGAGCAATTAAATGCAGACCTACGACCGAACCAAAAATGGCATCGGGCTGCGGTTTAATACATACTTTATTTGACAGCAACGTAATTGGGGTCTATTTAATAGATAATTATTCCTTTTAAAATTGTTAATAGAAAAATTATTTTTTATTATCTAAACCTGTTTCACTGGTCTCATTTACACTTGTTTCTAAGGAAGACTCCACACTACACCACGATGTGACGTCTAGTCCGAGCTAGTTAGGTGTTATCCGTGGGATAAGATGAGCATTTGCTTCGGTATCCGAACAGTCTAAGACGATCCTCTCATGTTATATTGTCCTGCTGTTGACGGGGAGAACGGGCTTCGAATCCCAGTCGGGTCTACTGAGGGTAGTTTTTCTTAAAGGGTTTCCCACTTTCCCTCAACGAATTTACGGGTTCAATACCTTTAAAATGCTTCCCTCCTTATCAGAGTATTTATCATATATGCGTATTGCCTGAACAGTGGTGATGAAAAAAAAACTGGATTTTAACAGCTCTTTTGATAGTGCGCGCTGCAGGTAAAAACAATATGTTTAAAGACAGTAGCAGCCACGCCAAAACTTTACATTATGTGGCTATATAGGCGGCAACAGAGAGAGATTAATGCGCGTTCAATAATAATCACTGTGCTACAAGATTAATGACCTATTATACACCATGAGTTTAGTGTTAGCCTTAGGGTGTGTGACGCGCATTTTACCATCACTAGATTACATCTAGAAACTAGCTTAGACTAACGACAACACTCGTTACTAAACGTCCAACCTTAGCGCCAAAAAATATATCTAACTAAAAAGGACTCCTACAAGGAATCTAGCATTATATCACTGCGATTACGAAAAGCATCGATCCACTTGGCCAAACACATTTAAATGAATGCCATGTTTTGAATATCCGATTCAATTTAATTTATTTGTATCCAAGACGATAAGATTCCTCTAACACATGATGTGTGAACACGCTCCCGAGTGGTAAACATAATCATTATTATTAACGCACCCACCAACAGTTTGATGCGGGGTAATCGCCCAAATTCAGCGTCATCACACAGAGTCGTAGCGCCCACGCGAACAGTTAGAGTGGTTATTATGTTTTCGCACATTGAGCATTATTAAGTCGGGAGCTACAGGCCGTCATTTCATGTATGTTTACTAGAGCAATTAATGGCACCACTAATGTATACCACACACTCGATTGACTGTTCCACAGGGTGGGCCCAAAGCTATGTTTTCTACTAGATGTGTACGATTTAAAACCGTATTATTAAGGTGGGAGGGAAGAGAGTTTGAGTTAAAGTTAATATTTTTCAATTTTTATGAGGCGAAAATTTGTTTTGCCTCTCTCTATGGCCTTCGGAACTCCAAAGTTCAATACCACACCTACAAACGTACGTCACATTTCCTTATCTTGAGCTAGTTGTATCCAGTCCATCTTTATAAACCCTATATTTATCTTGAGCTACTTCTATCCAGTCCAACTCATTACACACTATATATTTCAGGTTCGTTCAAATGTTATCCTCACATCTGCGTCCAGATCTTCCCAAAGGTGTCACGGCACTTCCTTTAAGAGAGGGTGGGAAACAACCTTGTAGAAAAAATAAGACTACCATCATTGTACGCACTAGGGTATTGAACTCCTGTGTCCCAAATCAAATTCGAGAACGCCAGCTCGCACCCAAATACGGCTGTATATCCTATACTAAGATATTTTGTAAATTTAGATCCGATGTGATCATTTGCCTGGAAAGTAAGTGCCGAATACCCCTCCAAATGATCAAATAGCCTTCCTTACCCCACGTCGTGTTAGTCGAGACGCGCCTCGGAACACCCTGTCCGATATAACACTCACAGCTGCCAGATCTCCCTGAAGCGCTGAGTGAGAGACGGTCTGGACCAAACTGCTACTAACAGAACTACTCAAGTACCTGACATTTAAATAAACGATCACGCCTCTACGTACGAGCAGTTAAACTGTTCGCTGGTCATCTACGACGCAATGGTATGGGATGACCCTTTTTATTGGTTGGGCCGTTGGAGCCGGCTTCCGGGTCGGCTTATGCCGACAAACCACATGGGATTTATCTACCCCAACAAATAGAATAAAATCAAAGCTACCCCAAATGTAGGAGAGTGAGAACCGTGCAAGTGGACAATTGATCTGAGTTAACTGCTTAAGATAAAAATATGTTTTATACATTCAAGTGAAACTTACCCTTGTCGGTCTCGTATTAGACTAAATCACCAGTGACGGGGGGGCATATCAGGGTTTGAATCCTGCTCGGATGTACTGAGGGTGGTTTTTCCCAAATGATTATTCATTATTTCTTCACGATATTGCGAGTACATATCCTCCAAAGTGTACTTTACTCACCCTTATTTCACTAACGTAACTAATGAGTAGAATCCGAAAGGGTACTAAGACACGATGGAAAAAAAAACTTGAAACAATTGTACTACCAGCCTATAGTCAACGGCATCAGTCCATATTATCTGGTTTATGACCTAAGTGATGGGGAGGTCAGGGTTCAAAACTCAAACCACAGCTGAATGTACCAAAGTGTGTTTTTCTTAAATGGCTACCCATTCGTTCTTCAACCAAATGTGAGTACACTTTCTTTAAAATTCTAGCTCACTCGTTCCTACATTATTATTTTAGCGATGTAATTACCCCAGACGGGTAGTAAAATGCAGAGAGCAGGAACAAAAACGTATTAAATTGCTAGCCAATTAAATACTGATCACATCGGAAATAAGGCCAAGGTTCAATCCTGACTGACTGCATTAAGGATGAATTTCAACTGGTAATATTACAGGTCCTTATAATTCACCCTCCTTGTAGTGATCACTTAGAAGTACTTGCTAGGCCCCACATTAGCACGTGCAAAACACATATATCCCTGCTTAAAACACTTGGCACTACTGGCCGAGAACGTGTTTACCCCAGTTTCCCAAGGAGCCCAAATTCCATGGAAACTTCATGTCGTAAGCACGAAGGACTCTTTCTGGGAGAAAGATATTATAATCTGCATCACAAATTAGTGGACGTGGTCAGACTCAGCCGCGGTGATAAGTGTAGAGAAGCTGTCTTGATTTATGGGCGATTCGATATTGGCCAGACGTGTTAATGGGCTGTGCCCGTACGGCGCTAAACAGACGCCGTTGTGACGAGACGCTTCAAGAGCACTTTGCCTTACATGCAACAAGGCTCATAACAGTCTTGGTTTAATCACTAGGTGGTTTCACTAAACATGAACATTGTATGTTTGTTTTTTTAGTTTTGAGTACAGGGATGGCAGCATTTACACCCTTTGTTTCAAACGTTTATGTATATATTCCTTTAAAATTATTATTATTATTACTATTATGTATTCTATCTTACGACAGGTTTATTCCTTTTGTCAGTGAACTTAGACCTCCAATTCACCCTGTCCTCTCTCACCTCCTTCAGCTTCCAAAATTTTATTTTTTCCTTCAAATCATCAAATATTTGAATTTTCCTTCTTCCTAAACTCCTCTTTCCCTCAACCTTGCCTTCAATGACGTCGTGTAGAAGATAATTCCTCCTAAGGATGTTTCCGATCCAGTTTGCTTGGTACCGAATAATAACATCTAAAATGCTTCTTTTCTCATCCACTCTTTTTAGGACATCTTGATTTGTCCTCCTGTATGTAAATCTGATCTTTTCAAGTCTTTTCCAGCACAAATTAAAGATACAAATAGATCGTTGATGTTCTATTAATAATGTTTTAAGGCAGTAAATACATTTGGATTATTAGCGTCTAGAGCCCGTTAACACCCAGAGGATTCAGGAAGTCTGGGGGAGTTGAAGTTTGGATCATGGCGAAAACAGTCCCTATTCACTCGTCCGTTCATATAGCGCGGTTACCAGGACCAGACAGCTTTACCGGAATGGACATTTAGTTCTTCTTGGCTGCCGCTGCCAACAAATGTGCCCTTCAGGTGACATCACTTTTATTACCATACTCATTTATCTATTGTTGAAAATTTGTATCGTGTGTTTGAAACAACTTGCAGGACAAATAAATAAATATATATATATATATATATAATTTGGTGGTATATTACACGAGCATGTTTGCTTCGACAATAATAGGAAAAATGTAAAAAAAAAACTGTAAAAATCTCAGACTGATTTAAAAATGTGGTTTGTAAGCACAAGTTTTTTGTATCGTATGGTATTACGGGCCGGGAAAGACATGACATCCAGTTCGGTCACCAGTATGTAGACTATGTTTTGCTCTGGTGGCACAGAATGTTGCCCAAGGTACACCTATGGAAGTTATCTACACGTACCCGTAATGAGATGATGTGATGATATTGAATATGGAGGTGTGAGCCAGTGGAACCTAACTTGAGCATAATTTACCAACCCCTGACAACTGTTAAGATAAGTCCTCTAGAAAGAAAAACACCCTCGGTACCAGCCGGGCATCAAACCTGGTACCACCGGGTTCGTAGGCAGGTACACTCACCACTACACTACGGGGTCGGATGTAAGTACAGTCAGGTGTCAAGAAGTAAAAACTCGTCTTCAGATGGTGAACTATATACATACATATTAACTGCATCATTAACCAGTAACAGCCGACAGGTTTGAAGGCTTTCCTCTGCGTTCTCTGCGAACCGATCCTAACTCCGAACTTCAGCGTCAATCGTAAAGCGGTAGACCTGTTTTATTTATTTACGACTCCTAAAGAACCCTAATCTCCTTAGACTTTATACTTATAGTATGTTTAGTGCTGTGTTCTTCCGCCAGTTTCCGAACCTTTTGTATTCATGTGTGTAATAATATTGTTACAAATTCAATAAACATAGGTAACTTTTGAAAAATACTAGCATTTTTTTTTTCCTTCAACATCTAAAACATTTTACTTTGTTAGTAGTACTATTTCATAGGTATTTATATTATGTATCAAAAGTGACAGTTTCATAATTTAAGTATAAATATGTTAAATTGTTTTATTATATTTTATAAATGTTCAAAAAGTTCCCCCCTATACAAAATTGGATTCGAGTAAATATTCCTTCGCTTTAGTAAAAACAAACTAGGAAGGATAAGAGGGTTTTTTATTCAGCCGCATCTAAATACCTGTTCGGGTTATAGGCATCTATGATAATTACTCAAATGGGGTAGGAAGAGGAAGAAAGCATTTTAGGGGTAACCTACCCGCATTTGCGTGGAGGGACAGTGGGAAACCATTTTGAAAAATCCATCCTCAATAGACCCAACCGGGATTCGAACCTCAATCTGCCCATCTTCAGCAGGCAAACACCTTATACCATTCGGCAACTGAAGAGGATGAGATAAGAGTTGATTTGGGAAAAATGAAGGAGGATGTACTTGACGCGTCGAAAGGAACTAGAATAACACGAATTGTGTGTTATCGGAGTGCGTGCATTTATCCCGTCAACCCTAAACTTCTCTTGAGAATCTTTGGAAAACCCGTGTAAAATCACAGGTGCGAGCACCGTCATTGCGATGATCGATCTTTATACGATCCTCGGTTTAACTCAGGTGTGTCCAACACACTTTGAACCACGTGTTTAGTTTTATGTCTTCTTTAGTCAATGTGATCTGGGAAACAATTTTGACTGAATTAAAAAATACGGTAAAATCGAAAAAAATATATGAAAAACTGTCAACAAGAAGGACGCAGAAAACTGCAACTGCCTTAAGGGTGCTACTTGGGAGAGGACTGAAAAGTGTTGCAGATGTTTATAAATCACATATTTATGAAGTGTCTTGATATATTTTACCTAAAATGTAGGCGAATTTTCTAAATAGTTAAAAAGTTAAAATTTTAAGTTTACAATGTTTAATAAATTACATAATTATCAAACAACTTCTTAAATAATGTGGGTTTTCCAAACGTGTGCAACACCTCTTGAGTGCTATCCCACTTAGCAACCTTAGTCAACAATTTCGTCAAACTATTCATCGAGACACAAACATTTGAATCCTCCAATCACAAATTCAAGAATCTGGTGAGTGTAAGCAAGTGCTGAGATTAAAAATATTTATTTCTATAAATACACATATTAGAAAGATAGCCGTATAGCATTTGTAATATTTGTTAAGTTTAATGCCAGACAGTAAATCAAATAGAACTGGCTACCAATAAATTAATAAGTCAATAAATAAATACAAATATTTGATTTTAATTACTTTACACAAGTTCTATTGTAACAAATTTTAAAGAAAATTGTATTTGAAATATATTATATAGGTTTCATGTTACGTTTGTTGGTTTTAAAACATTAGCATCTGTTGTCACACGGTCTAATGTGCCATGTCCAAATATAATAGAGAACTGGTGACGGGGAGGTCAAGGTTTGAATCCAGCAAAGTTCACTGATGGTGGTTTACCCGTTACATCTCCCTACTAATCATTTTATTTAAACTGTTTTTCTCATCCATAACCTTTAATCTAAGTCGTCAAATTAACCCTTTTATTAGAATGTAGCAGTTTAAAAAGTTAGAAAAAAGTACCTACTTGACAAATAAAATAAGGTAATAAAATTTCAATACGTTTTTTTCTCTGTTCATTCCTCAGTATTTTGTTTTTAAACGCATCTAAACCAAAAATAGAATCTCAACAAAAGACAAAGTGAAACACAGAAGTTATAATATCAGTATCAACATAACATTAATTTTCCTACACACATCCATTTACTATCTATGTATTAATTACTTTTTTTTAATTGGAAGAAATATTCCTCACTAAATAAGATGGCTTACGGTTACAAAATTATGATACATTTTATGACATAAAAAAAAATCACAACGTGTTAGTATTTTCAAGACATAACATTATTGTTTTAAATGTTACAGAAAGTGGTGTCCAGCTACTTGCTGCTTCCATTTCCTACAAGTCCTTGACACAAAAGCCGTGGAGCGACAAGTCAAGATAGAATTTCCCAAGCTCATATTTTTTAACTTTAACTCGACCAGTTATTAAATTCAGAGCATTGGAAAAAAAAGGACTTTTATTAAATGGTTTTAAAGATGACCTTAAAAATGTACAAATATGAATTTGTAGACAGGATGTACCGTAACATGTGGGAATCACATAAGGGGGCTAAGCAACCACCCTGGTAGGGCAAAATATTCGTTATCGAACAGTTATAGTGAAGAAAGGGAACGCTCAGATCCCATGGGTTTAATAAAGTGAAGTTAACAAAAGGTAAACAAGCAGTCTCGCATAGTGAGATATTCATTGCCATGCCGATATAGCTAGGGGAGGGAGCGCTCAGGTTCCTAAAGCTGGAGCTAAGAATTGGATTACAATCCCGCACAGCATATCCACTCCAAGCTCACCAGGAAAGTAGCCTCATTAATCCAAGAAAGGAAAAAAGTTCCTGCGTACAAGATTTTACCGACAAAGTGTTTTTAATGGCAATCAAAGAAACTCTCTACAGTGGAATTGAGACAAGTGAACAGGTTTTACCATGTTTAAAAAATACAACGAAATTGTAAAAATTATTATTTTAGGAAGAATAAAAAAAAAAATATCA